>JAODAL010067692.1:0-17174 GCA_025379985.1 Phyllomedusa bahiana | reverse complement strand
AAATTTTTTTTTTGTAGGAGGCCTTATGTTTTTGAGAAAATAATGTCCCATTTTCTGTATTTTCCCACAGAAAAAACCTAAAGGGAAATAAATCCAGTTTATTCCCCAAAAAGGTACATTCATGTCTCTTCCTCAACAGTGGGGGTCGGGTTTTTTCCCTTTTTTAAAAAATTTTTGGTCTAGGCTTTGTTTTGTTTATCAAAATTTAAAAATAAAAATTACTCAAAGAATCAGTGTCCTTTTCCCTTTCCATCCCTATTAACCCAGTCTCAGGACCCATGGTTCTTAAAACTGGATCATTTGCGGCTTATAATCTATATAATTTGATAATGATTTTCATTAACCTTTTTTACAGTTAGCACAAATATTTTAATGAGAAAACCCCCTTTAAGCTTTAGGAAGTTGGGGGCATTATTTTTTCTTTTGGGCCCCCGGTTTCATAAAAGTTTTACTGGTTTTTTTGCAAAAAGGAAAGGTAAGAGAAAAATTCGGGGATCTTTACATGACAATTTTTTTTTTGGAAATGCTTTTTTAAAATGGTTTGGAAAATGTGTTAGTCTTTTTTTCCTTTTTTTGTTTTCGTTGAAGGCCTCGACAACTGTGAACCCTCACCCTTTTTTAAACTTATCGCTCACCTGGGGAATCTTCCCTTCCCCCTTTTAAAAATGCTACTGTCCCCCCCACCCTTTAAAAAAAAACCACCCCTTGACCCCCCGTCTCTGTCCAACTATCCCCCCCCCTCTCAACTGCTCCCTTTTGCCTCCAAACCCTCGGAGCACGCCCTACCCTTAACTGCCCCTCCCACCTCTCCCCAAACTCTCTTCTTGACCCCCTACAATCTGGTTTCCCACCCAACCACTCTACGAAACCCCCCTAACCAAGGTCACCAACGACCGCAACTGCCAAAGCCCCCGCCAGTACCTTCCTTCTCCTTCTAGCTTGTCCTCTGCCATTTTACATGTTTACCCCTTTCCCTCCTGCTACACATCCTCTCCTCCCTCGGCATCACAGACTTGCTCTTTTCTGGATCTCCTCGTACCTTTTTTGATGGACATTCAGCGTCTCTCATTCTCGCTCCACCTCCCCCCCCGGGCCCCTCTCTGTTGGTGTCCCCCAGGGGGCAGTCCGGGGGCCCTTTTTCCTTTTCATCTAACCCCCTTTGGGCTGGGGCAAACCATAGCTTTCCATGCTTTCATTACCACCTGTATCTTTATAACCCAATTTATATCTTGGCCCAGATGTCCCTTCTTCTCTCCCGATCCCCAAATGTTAACGTCCATTTCCTCCTTTTTCTCCTCCCGTCTCCTAAAAATTTAAATGTGGAGAAAAACAGAAATTCATCATCTTTCCACCGCCCCCCTCCATCCTCCCACTGATCTCTATATCATGTCAATGGCTGTACACTCTCACCTGTTCCGCAAGTCCGCTGCCTTGGGGAAATTTCCTCGACTCGCTCTGCCTTCAACCACACATCCAAACCCTCACCTCTGCCTGCCGCTTCCACCTGAAATATATCTCTCGCATCCGTTCGTTCCTAAATTTCGACACCACAAAAAATGCTCGTCCTGCCCTTTATCATCCCCCCCGCCTAGACTACTGCAACATCCTTCTCTGTGGCCTCCCATCTAGCACTCTTCCCTCCCCTTCAAACCATTCTCAACTCTGCTGCCGTCTTATCCACCTCTCTCCTCGCTACTTCTCTGGCCTCTCCCCTCTGTCAATCCCTTCACTGGTTTACCAATAGCTCAGCAAATTAAATTTCAAGTTGCTAACCATGAACTACAAGGCTCTCCATAACCTCTCCCCTCCCCTACATCTCTGCCCAAATCTCCAGCTATCTCCCCTCACGCAATTCCGCTCCTCACAGGGACCCTTTTTCTCTGTTCTCCTCTTATCAGCTCCTCACACAACCGTCTCCAAGACTTCTCTCGCGTTCCCCCACCTCTGGAATGCACTGCCCCCCAAAATATCAGACTCTCTTCCAATCTCACCGCTTCAAAAACAACCCGAAAACCATTTTTTTCAGGATTGCCTATAACCTACAATAAAACCCCGCTGCCACTGTACTACCCCACAACATGTCTGCCCCTCTCCCCCTGTCTCTTCCCTCCTCCTTGTAGAATTGTAAGCCTTCGCGGGCAGGGCCCTCTCTCCCTCGGGACCCCGTTATACGTCCCTTCATTGCCATTTTTGTACTCACTTGACATATCATGTATGTGACCCCCCTCAAATGTACAGCACCATGGAATCAATGGCGCTTTAAAATAAATGTTAATAATAATAACAATAATAACTAAGAAGGGTTTGCAGAGAACATTGAATTCTCTGCAGGACCTTCACCAGTGCAGCTGGGAAATGAGACATGAGCAGGAGGAGACCTAAAAGGGTATCAGTAAAACATCAAGAAGTCGTGCATTTTTTGTCATCCTAGAGTGGAGCACATGGAGAAGGTTAAGAAATATTCCTTTTCAGTAAGGTTCACCACCTGATTAACATACCCCTGAGGAGCTGCAGATGAAACCTTAACATCAAACAGTGAAGGAGGGTGTGATTGAGAGTTTTCCAGAGCCTACGTTTTTTCTGTCTAGTTGTTATGGTTTATGATGGATCGACACTCAAGAGGATTTCTTCATGCACATTAATTACATTGAGGGTTGTTAGCTGCCATTACACCAAGTGTCTGATCAGGTCCCTGACCAACTAACAAACAAGTTGCAATTGTCCTTGAGTACAAACACCTACAAATAGTGAGAACCCCCTAAGATCCACATACAGAAAAATAACATATTTGGCTACATCTTTCTCTTTGGAACTGGTTGGAACAATGGACAAAGAAAAGAAAAACACTTCAGTTAACATGACCAAGCTAGAGGTAACTATTATACAATACAGACAGATGTAATCCTTGAGGTGGGCAGGCTTTCTGATCATGCTGCTAGCTTATGCTACAACTACAAAAGCAACTTCTAATCCTCAAAGACCCACCAATGTGGAAATTGCATATGATAAAATTTCCTATTAATTATACTAATGAATAGAACCATAGACACCCCTTGCTGATATTAGGTTCCCTTTGAAATTTTTTCAGGGCCTTTCATGACCCAGTGTATTGAACAATAACCTAGTGGGTGCTTTTATGTGGCGCTAGGACTTAACATTGCCCCTAGAACTATTAGAAACAGTGTCCAGTAAGATGGTAAAAGGAGGGGATAGAATTGCATCTGTTTCTTGAGTAATATTAGATTATGAATTTGTAAAGGCAGAGGGGAGAGACTGGATTTCAAGAAACTGGCATTTTCCTTCCCTCTATTCTGAATTTGGGCTACATGAATCCTTTCAGGGTATTGGCAAACTGGCTGAAGGCTGGATTTATTTCACATGACCTTCTGCTGCAGGTATTTGCCAACAGCCTTGCCCTCTTCAGGAACATGTGTAAATATATCAAAGAATAAACTAGTGGTGTCCCCCAACAGCCTGGTAAGTCCTGACCATGAAAAAGACCATTTGAATCGATGATAAACCACATATACTGTAACAGAGTGGCCTACAAGGGTTTCAGGCTGGTGAAAAATGTTTCACCTTAGTAATAGTCATATTTTTTATGCCATGGTGTTGGTGGTGAATGGCTGGAGGACAGAACCCCTTTTTATATGCCCGAGTTTTACGTTTTAGCCTACCAAGAAATTTAAAAAAAATTAAAGTCCACCCTGCCTCAGTAATTAGTTTGAGAAATATTACTAAGCCCTTAGGAAATCCTAGAATTAAAAAAGATTCCCTTTACATAAAAACTTTCAGCTATCCCACGGGGGTGTCCCATAATAAATGTGTAAAATTTGGCCACCCACAATATTTATAATTGGTCCCTCAATTTTCGCAACCAAGTTTCCTGTATCAAGTGAAAGTAGGAATCCTCTTAAGTGTATCAAAACCCTTGCTATTAGATTGGTGGAGCTAAATACTGCCCATTAATAATTTTAAGAATTCATTGTTCCTAGCTTCCCCTCTTCTTCCCCATTTTTTAAATATGGAAATTGCTCTTGCCTAAAATAATAGGTAACAGGATAGGTATTGCTAACCCTCCTTTCAATCTTTTTTGCCAAGTTTTAGTGACTTCTGCTTTATTCGGGCAATGAACCTCTGCCCCCAAACAAAGCGCTCCTAAAACATTTATGTATTAACTTTGAATAGAATCTCTGGTGTAATTCCCATACTGGGGTGCCCCGTCTGGCCCACCTCGTGGGTCCGACGTCCCTGAATTGGGGTGTATCGTGGACGTTTGGCCTGCCCGGGGGGGCATAATAGCATCCAGATATGGTTTCCACAGTTTACCTCCTCTCTCTGTCCACACGTTTATTTTTTTCACAGGAAAGGAACCCAGAGAAGTGGCGAGAGGACCCCACCCTACTCGCCCACGACCCTGAACGGCTTGGAGAGATCCTGTTTACCCCACTGTTAAACAGAGCACTGCCAGCCTCATAGACCTGCCACCAGTTTTCCCTCGTTGGTTTTATAAGAACCGTCCTGTTTAAACCGAACTTATAAACAAGGGCCAGAAACAGCCACGGGTATAGCTCTATATATTAAAGACTGAGAATAAGGCAGGTGATGTTCGATGGAAATCAAGACAACAAACCAGCCCCAGATTAAAGTTTTATAGATTTAATTCGCCTTGGGAGAACACTAGACACACCAATATAAACATAGGGACAATACTATACAGATATTGGTCAGAGTGCTAATATGGGTCTGGTTTACAAAACAAAGAGGCAGCAGATGTGTCTAATTACCTTAGGTTTAAGCATTGTTGGGCCTGCACCGGGGTTGAAATGTGGCCTGCTAGTTCTGGAAGCTCCTGTACGCTCAGCGTAACCCTTTCCAGTAGAACAACCCTGGGCAAAGCCCAGTACTGGGACGGCCCGTGTTGCACCCCCCTACACTCCCCACTCACACTCCTGGGGAATTGGGTCCTACAAAAACTCCACCCTCTCTGGCCCGATGGCCTGTTGGTTTTGGCTGAAACACAAAATGCATCATACTATTATAAAATAATTTTATTCATGAAATAAATGTGGAGCCAAATCCCATTTTCTTCAGGACGGCCCATAAAAACTCCCATTTGATAAACTACCAGAAAGCTTTAAGCAGCTCAAGTTAACAGTAACGACCCTTAGTCCTCCCCTGGAGTTGTCATCGTGTAGTTTGGAATTAAGATAAAATCTCTGGACCTTTTGTTTAATGGCTTTTCCTGTTATGAATAATTGCTTTATATTATACTTGCATATGGATTACTTACACTCGTTTGTCCAACTGATTATTTGTATGCACGGCCACCTGTAAAGTTGCAATAGACTGTAAATTTCAGAAAGGAACAGAAAATGTTGTTTATCAATTCTTTTTAACCGGACATTTGTACCTGGTTTTCTTTCTCTGTAAAAACGCCATAAAATCTATTTTCTGCATCAATGTGTATGCTTATTTTAATTTTTTTTGAAAATCCAATAAATAATTGTTATATAAAAAAAAAAAAAGATATAATCTCCATATATTTTTGGAGTGGTTTCCGCAGAGCAAAGACTGCCTGGTCAGGATGCACCAGATCCACTATAATCTTGATTAATGGAAGTGTGAATGGAGGCGAGAGGAGAGAAGTGTCTGCAGGTACCGAGGGTCCTGAGAGGCAAGGCTGTGTGTGTAATGTCCTACCTGCTTTGACTCTACTCTGCCTCAAGCTTGCGTCACATCACATGGGAGTGGCACTTTGGAGGCTGAAAACAGCAAGCCATGTCTTCATTGAAACGACGCCGCCCGACTGTAATCAATAAGGAAGTGGGAAGGACCAGTGAAGGGAAAGGATGATTTCACCAGCTCTGACAGTGAAGGCTAGAGGCAAATGAACTGACATAACAGCCACCGTGCCTTCTATGTGGAAATTTGACATGGAGCTCTGTCCCATCGGGAGTTTTATCGTCTCTCCATTGGCCCAGCTCCAAAGTTTCTGGGTTCAGAGAATGGTAAACAAATGCGTTTTCACACAAATGTTCTTGGCGTGTCCCCACCTTTGAACACACCGTGTTATAAGTTTGCAATCCCCACTGAAATCTATTAGCTAAAACCTTTTAACGTAGATTGTGTTTTATCAACTTGTGTTCAAATAAAGAAATGGCCGGTATGCTCCTGGAATCAAGAAGGTTTTTTGTCCGTTTCCAAAGCAACTATTAATTACCACACCTCCCTTTGCATAAAAGTCAGGAACACTGCCCTGTTGGGGCCTCCGCATATGGAAAGACATAAAGTAAATAAATGGGTAGTAGCAGTCCCCCCTATATTGTTCTATTTCCTCTGTTTGGCAAAACCGTCTAGCCACCAGAGATTTATTTGTTCGCCTAGGGCAGGCTTTTTTTTAAAAGCCAACTAATTGCCAATCTGGTAAACTACAAGGGAGCAATCAATGGCTTCTCTATGTCTTTGGCAAAAATTTTCTATGTCCCTTATAGATACAGTCTTTATCTATCCTGGAGATACTTCCAATCAGAATAATAGAAGTTCATCATAGTAGTCCCACTCATAAATACCCAAATGTCAAGAAATACTCTCACCAGTATTTACCTGCTGCGGTATGTAAAAAGCAGTATATATGGTTGGTAAGAAAACACAAGGAACTGTTCTAGAAGGTAAATAGTGTCCCACTGACTTGACCCTGGCTTCATATGAAAGTGGAAAAACCAATTTTATTGTTGGCAAATCCAGTGCAATAGGGGCCCCACTGACCACACCTTTTGGTAATGATAATATGGCTGCAATGCAAGCTTTAAATCCAGGTTTTGTTTTCCTTGAAGCATCCCCAGAGAGCTGGGTGGGATGACTGCTCCCAACTTTCCATCCCAGGCCCGACTTTTTGAGTGGCCTAGTAAAGTCTGGAGAGTCAAGTAAGCTTTGGTTGTGTTTCCCAGTGAGAATTAAATGTTTGGGCTGTACTTATGCCAGACCAAGGCCTTGCCCCTGCTGCAGAAGTCCTGTGTTTGAACACATTCCCTAATTTCCCCTGGTGGGAAAGAACCCAGAAACTTTCTTGAGAAGAGGCTGTGAGTTTGTCCCCACACAGACAGTGTAACCCTGTTTTTTACAGTTTTCTGTTCTGGCTGACAGTTTTAAGCCCCCATGTATTTTTGTTTCTGTTTTTGTTTTTGACATGCTAAAATAAAAACCAGGATGTTAAACGAATACCAAGAAACTTGGGTTTTGTCACACTAACTTTTTGAGCTTTTAGTATCTTTTCCACAAGAGCCTGGAACTTTCTGTATATTTAACTTATTGTTTGCAAGAAAATGCCCAGCCGCCTTTACCTGTCCCCTCCAAAATAAGAACTGGTTTTCCTTAAAAAAAAAACAATTGTTTTCTGCGAATTCTAGCAGAAAAATTATTTAATTTCCTGATGTGCCTTTTCTCCCAGTTTCTCAACTGCTGTAAACTACATCCCTACAATAAAATCGGTAAAAATGTCTTGGTATCATGGTACTCTAGCAACAATATTACTTTTCCTGGTAGCTTGCCCTTTTAGCTTTAATACCAGTAATTCCTTTTGTTCATAGAGCCTCTATGGAAATAGTCTTCATAGAGTCCCATACGTAACCACCAACAGAAGCCGAATTTTTTCATTGTAAAGTGAAAAAATTTCTCCAAATCAGCTTATATCTTGTTATTGTCCCCCTTCCCAAGGGCAACCAGAAAAGCAATCAGCCTCCACCTGTCTCCTCTATGTGAAACGAGTTTTTTCTAGTAAACTGATCGGTAGCATTAACAGTGGAATGATCGCACATCAGGTTCTTCCACCTTTCATGTGTTCAATTGACATGCTATCGGATCAACCCTCTACCATATCAAATTTCCGAGATAAAAGGTGGTCCCATATGTGCTGAAAAATGACTGGAATATTGATTAGTGGTGATGCTAGCATTTCCCAATATCTAAATAGATCTATCTCCCTTTAGCATATGGCCCAACATGGCATCAGGAGCTGAGTCCCCTATCGATGCTCTAACTAACCTGAATTTTATCCCAAAGGGTGGGGTCCACTGCGGTTACTAAAGTCCTCCCCATATAATTACATGGGGCAGTAGGATACTTGGCAGTAAAATCTAAGTAATGATTTCCGAAGATCTTGATTGGATAAAGGGTGAGAGGTAATGTAAACAATTTCAACAAAATAATTCATATCTCTCACGATAAAATGCAGATATACCTCCCTTCAGTTGTCACTAGTCTATATCCAACACTCAAGGGTTTTATTTTTTATGAAACCAAAAATACTGACTTTCTCTTGAAAATAATTTTTGTATACAGATTGACATTCCCATCCTATAGGGTATTTGCAGTGTTTACAATATTGGGTTTTCTTCATGGTGGTAACAGGAAATCATCATCTCCCTGGTACTGATAAACTTTTAAATGAGTAATAAGAATACAGCCCTCACTCTAGTGCCTTTTTAGTATAAAATTATATTTTCTTATTTTAAAATATTTTACATTTTAGTTGTTTAACAAAAATTCCTAAAAATAATAAATATATATAAAATATAAAAAAATGCAATAAAAAATAAATATAATATAATAAAAATCATGAAAAAATATATAAATTAAGCACAAACAATAAATATTTTGAGAAAAATAAATAATATAACAATAAAAAAAATAATATACATAAAAACAAAAAAAAGATAATACAAAATAATTCAACTAATTACAAAAAAAATATTTGTAAGGACAAATAAAAAAATTAAAAAGTACATACAAAAAAGGCCATAAAACTTGCTTGAATGGGTTAAGAATTGATGTTAAGGTTTTTTAAAATTTGACCTGGTGGGGCCCTGGTGATTGGCGGTAGGTTTTTAATCCTGGCCTGTTGGCTGGTGGGCATTTGGCTGGT
Organism: Phyllomedusa bahiana; assembly: GCA_025379985.1. Lineage (NCBI taxonomy): Eukaryota > Metazoa > Chordata > Amphibia > Anura > Hylidae > Phyllomedusa > Phyllomedusa bahiana. The sequence continues at coordinate 8,251 of JAODAL010067692.1, read as the reverse complement.
GACCAAGTTTGGTTTCATAGCAGGTGGTGTCAGGTTGGTAAGTTGGTGAATTGCAGTTTTTTTTGGTTTTCATATGGTTTGTCGGCTGGTGGGAAGATTGCTTGGTGAAAAAAGTAGTTTTTTATGGCAAGCTGGTCAAATGGTTGGATGGGTTAAATTGGGTGGTATGGTTTTAATATGTGTTGTTTTGGCTGGTGACCAAGGGTGTTTCAATAGTAGATGGTTTTGGTGGTGGCTTGTGATGGGGCGTTTTTGTTTAATATAGTTGCTGCCTGGGTGGGGAGAGATTTGGCTGTGACAGTGGTTTCAAAGGAGCAGTTTGGAGAAGTTGCCTATAATTTTGTGTGGGTAAAAGAAAAAAAGAAAAAAAGGTGGTGTTGGGAGGGTGCGGATCTAGTGGTGAGGTGTCCCCCGGTGTTTATATTAATGGGGTCACCACCTGGAATTAAGAAACAATTTTAAAAGTAACAATTTAGTGGAAAATATCATTTTTACTGGCAGATATATGACCATAAATTTCTTTAAACCATTCCTGACCCTATGATGGATCAGACATTGGTAACATTATGGTAGCATATTATATGTTATTATCTTTTCTGTTTTCCATTTAGTTAGAAAGTTCCTTCTTAAACATCATTTCCTTTCCCCCGATTTTGAAATTCACTCTGCTTGTTTGTAAATGTTTTTCCCGTGTCCCATTATATGATTGCATCCCCCCAATTAACGGTCCCAGGAGACCTGTAACTGAAAGTCCCTCATCTCCCCTTCTCTCCTAAAAAATAAATCTTGTAATGTCCTACCTCAGCCCTAAAGGGTCCTTTTTTCCTCCTCTTCCAGGCGGCAGCTACTCACTGGAGGTGCCTCTCTGCTTCCCCAGATCCTTTCCTCCTTCTCGATTTGACTTTCGGGACTGAAAAAAATAATAATAATATTAAAGTTCAATAGGCAAAAACTGAAAAGATTGGAATTTCCAGGATGGTTGATGCATAGTTGTTGAAGTTTAGTGCCATCACTGAGAGAAACTCACTGTCGGGTGCTCGTTTTCCTCCTCTTCGAGGTTCCTTTTTGTAGCATAAGCCCAACAAGTGGCAAGAACTCACAACTGTTTAGATGAGGACAGTGAAATGATGAGAAAAGTTAGCCGGCCCAAGTGCAGTAAAACAAAGTAATGAGGTCCAGCAATGGTTCTGACAATTGGTCATCATTTATCAGCCAATTTGTCCCCATATATGTAAATTGTGGCTACAACGTCTCCATGGTATATCTGTGGTCCCAAAATATACTTGGTGTCAGGAGAAGACGCCCCCAAATAAATTCAGACACCAAAACCATAATCCTAAAAAATTAATTCAGACCTCATATACATTCAGACTCCCCAAAGTTAAAGAGGACCCTGAGGAAGTGCCAGCAAGTAATTGCACGGGTTTTTAAAGAAAATCTAAAAGATAATGGCCAGTAAACTGGAGTTCATGCCCTATGTAGCTTTTTTTTTATGTCATGACCCCGGTATTGTACAGTATAAATAGGATTATTAAATTTTACCTGGTTCCCCCTTAACTATATTCCGGACTCTCCAATCTCTGGTAGTTGGCTGCTCTTTCCAAATAAATTTTAAAGTCCCTTTTTCTTCTCTTTGGACAACAGCTAATAAAGGGGGGAAAATGAAGATTTTTTAGGAATTTCATCAAATTTTAAAATTTGAACAATTTTGTTTAACATTTAATTTTTCCTTTCAGAAGGTTCTTTTGTGTGACTACTCGCCATTTTTTCATGTCCCGAAATCCCCACTCTGTCAGGTTTTCCCCTTATTCGAATAAGAAATGTGATGAAAATTTTTTTCCACGCTTTACTTTACACTTTCGTTCTTTGGGCTCCCTTTATTCCTTTTATCACTCCCCTTTTTTTTTCGAGCGATTCCCCTTTGGTCATTTGTCGGGTGTTTTAAACCTTTTTGCAAAAAAAAGCAATTGAAGGGGTTTGGGAAAGTGTCGTCACTATGTAAGTAAATGGTTTTGGGGGGGTTTTCTTTCAAAAGGGTAGAATGTTTGTGGTTGTTACATCAAAGATTTTTGTTTTGTGATGTCAAAGTCAAAAGGACAAAAACTGTAGTATTTGAAGAACACCACAGTGGGTTTTTTTTTAATAGTTTTTTCATCAGGAATGATTAATTATTATTGTTCTACATTAAAAGGTTCTCGAAAATGATTTTTTGTGTGTTTTAATAAAGTATGACTCTTTTTTAGGATTTTTTTTAAAAACATCTGCCCATTATTATCCCCTTAGTTGCGAATGTAGTGTTTTCCATAATATGCTGGAAAAATTATTGGATTTTCATATTACTACTAAACCCCCCTATGAAGTAATCTACAGGCTACAATTTTTTCAGAGACAAACCCTTTTTAAACCCTTTGTTTTTAAAAAAGGAAGATTCCACTGTTATGTAAAATATTCTGATTGGTTCCTTTTAAAAAAGGGTTTTAGTACCAATTCCCTTTATGATAAAGTGACAGATTACAAAAAATCAATTATTTCTTCTTTATTTCCCAATCCCAACTTCACATTCAAATCATTATTCACTTTTTCAAGAAAAAATGCAACCTTTGTTTTTTTCTCTTTTGGTGAATTTTTTACTTTTGTGTTTTCCCTTCCTAGGTGACATCACCACATTCAATCAACCCCCTTCTGACATTTGTATAAGTTACATTATGAAAATTGGTAGGAAACCTGCCCATATTGTGGCCATTTTTTCCCTAATCGCTTTCTTTATGGAGCAAATGAAATGTCCCGTCAAACAGATCAGAACTGGGTTGGGGTTCGGATCTAGACCAAAGTGTTCCACAAGGTATGGCTGCATTTTTTCAGAGGATTATTTCCCTGCCTACTCCTGTGGAACCCAAGGTTAACTTTCCTGGCTGATTTTCTGGCGATTGGGAAAGTTTTGTCTCGTTAAGTTAGAGCTGTCAACTCTACTTCCGTCTGGATGACATTTTGGTGTTTTCCCCTGACTGACATCTACAGGTCCCAGAGAAAAATTCACCCCATTCCCCCAAGTTAGAGAAATTTTTTTTGAGGCTGAAAAACGGGTTTTATTTTCCCCCTTTTCACCCTTTTTGAAAGGGGCTTGGAAGGTCGGGCAATTTTTAAATTGGGTTCCAAAACTTTCCTTTAAAATCTGCAGAGATTCTTAGGTTTGCCAATTATTATCGAAAATGTATTCAGAAATTTTTTCCCCTATTAGCAAAACCCTTTTGGATTGACAAAAAGGGGTTGATTTAGAAGATTGGAAACATGATGCCATTGCGGCTTTTACAACTCTGAAATGTTACTTTACAGTTGTCCCTGTCTTGGTTCAGCCTAACCTCTCACACCCTTTTATTGTTGAGGTTGATGCTTCTGAAGTAGGCATAGAAACCCTTCTCTCTCAAGAACCTTCTTGTCTTACGAATTTAGATCCCTGTGCCTTTTTCTCTAACAAATTCTCTCCCACTGAGAAAAGTTATGATATTGATAATCGAGAATTTCTTGCTGTGAAATGGAATTTTGAAGAGTGACGTCACTTTTTAGTGAGTGCTAGAAACCAGATAACCCTACCTACTGAACATAAGAATCTGACCTGAGACTTAACCCCAGACAGGATAGATGGGCTCTATTTTTTACTAGATTTGATTTTTATTTGTTTTTCCTAGCAAGCAGGGGTCTCTAAGTATTAAGCTGACGCTTGTTCTCTAGCACTTCTGGCTAAGGGATTTTTGTATCCTCTGTTTTTTCCCAATCTCTGCCTCAATTATAAGCCCAGGGCGTAAACTAGAGAAGCCTTCCTGAGGCCCATAAGCGAAACTTATGGATGGGGCCCCCATACCCCCCCCCCCCTTGCCCACCTCCATGATCACGAACATTACCAGGACATCGTGTAGATAATACACAGGGGTGAATTACATTAAACATATCATATCACCATCTTACGGCTAACCAAAAAATCCCAACTATACAAAAACCAATATTACCAAGACTATTACATAGGAAAACCTGATGTATACGCCAGAACACGTACCACAAAGTGACTGAAATAATACCCCTACACTATTACTGATCAGTACACTAAAGGACCAATAGTACACGCAATATAGTGACCATACTTTATACTGGTTTATACTAGTGTACAACAGGCTCTGTGGACTGTATATAAAACACCTACAAGTGTCCAGTTTATAGTGGTAAAACACCAGTGGTTACCACAGGCTCTGCAGACTGTAATATAACCACCCACTACAGTGACCATATAGTGGAGATTCCACGGTACACAGGCTGCTTTGAAAATAGTTTACTTACATTTTGGGCCCTCACACGGTGACGTATTGTCTGAGGAGTCGTTCACTTTCACCTGTTATTCTCTCATTCGGGTCAAGATTCTCCATGATGCACCTTCTCCAGTCCAGCACTGGCCTGTAGGATCTTACAACACAAACACCTCTGAGACTCCCACTTTTTTATTATCATTTTCCAACTGAGTGCACACCTCCCTCAATGTACAAACTCTCCATTTATAATGGCCCAAAATGTTAGAATTACTCCCCTGGTAATTATTGGGGCACCCCCCAGTTGGTATGTAGGTACAAACGGGAGACCCCGGGCGGGTAGCAGGTTGCATGGCACACACAACCGGGGAAAAGTTAGCCTTGGGGGGACGGTAGGAAGCTCTGGGCCCCCCGGGCGGTTAGCTTAGGGGTTCCATGTAGATAGAATGGGGGCCCCCTGTAAGCTTCTAGGCCACCCCTGTATGTAGAATAGGGCCCTCTGTAGATTAGAGCCCCCATAGATTAGGGCCCCCCTTGTAGGCTGAATAGTCCCACGTAGAATTGGGCCCCCTTGTTAGAGCAGAATAGTCCCCCCCCGTAGATTAGGGCCCCATTGTAGGCAGCGAATGTCTCCCCGTTTTCTCTGCTGGAGATGACGCGGCCCCTTGTAGCAGAATAGTCCCACCCCCGTAGATATAGGGCCCATGTAGGCAGAATAGTCCCCACACGTAGATTAGGACCCCCCTATTAGCGCAAATTGTCTTCCCAGTCATTAGAGCCCTCTGTAGGGAATAGTTTCCCCCCTCTAGTTATCTAGGGCCCCCTATAGGCATAGTTCCCCCCCACCTAGTTATTAGGGCCCCTGTAGGCATAGTTTCCCCCCTATAGTTAGTAGGGCCCCCTGTCAGGCATTGTTCCCCACCCCTAGTTATTAGGGCCCCCTGTAGAATAGTTCCACCTTGTTATTAGGGCCACCTGTAGGCATCTAGTCACCACCCACAGTTATATAAGGGCCATGTAACAGGCCATAGTCCCCCCACAGTTAATTGGACCAGCTGTCTGGTGTAGTCACCCCCCCCCACAGCTTAGTTGGGCCCCCCCTGTCAGGCGTAGTTCCCACCTTCCAAAACTGTTTTAATTGGGCCACACTTGTAGGCGTAGTCCCCCCCACAGTTATAGGGCCCCCTGTTGGCCGTAGTCCCACCCCTGAATAGTGCCCCCATGTAGGCATAGTTCTCCCCCCCGTAATAGTGCCCCCTTTAGGAATAGCTCCACCCCCAGTAATTAGGGCCCCTGTAGGGGTATAGCTCCCACCCCCTGTAATAGGGCCCACCTGTAGGTTATAGCTACCCCCCTGTAATAGGGCCCCCTTGTAGGTATAGACACCCCCAGTAATAGGGCCCCCCTGTAGGTTTTGACCCCCCCAGTATTGTGCCCCCTTGTTAGGGTTATATTATATAAAACTAAACAACACATAAAAACCCTCTCCCTTGGTATAGACCCCGCCCAAGTCAGTAAGGGCCCCCCTGTAAGTATAGACACCCCCCAGGTAATAGGGCCCCCCCGCTTGTAACCGGTAGAGTGCAACCACCGAGTATATAGGGCCCCCTTGTAGGTATAGCTACCCCCCAGTAATAGGGGCCCCCCCTTGTAGGTATAGCTCCCCCCAGATTAATAGGGCCCCCTCTGTAGTATAGCTCCCCCCCCAGTAATAGGACACCCCCTTCTAGGTAGAGACCCTCCCAGTAATGGATCCCTTGTAGGTAGAGACACACAGTAATAGGGCCCCCTCTGTGTGCTGTAGGTCGCAGACCCCACCCTCAGTAATAGGGCCACCCCCCTTAGTAAGTAGGACCCTCCCAGTAATAGGGCCCCCTTGTAAGGTAGAGACCCCCCAAGTTAATAGGGCCCCCTTGTAGGTCAAGGACCTCTGCCCCTAGTTAATAGGGCCCTCTGTAGGTAGATTGAGACCCCCAACCAGTAATACGGCACCCCCGTGTAGGTAGAGTCCCACCAGTAAATAGGGCCCCTCTTTGTAGGTATAAGAGACCCCCCCCCCAGTTAATAAGGCCTCCTATGTTGGTAGAGACTCACCCACCAGTATAGGGCCCCCTTGTAGGTTGAGACCCCCCCACCACGTGCTTACGGGGCCCACTCTGTACGGAGTAGAGACCCCCCCCAGTATGGTTTAATAGGGCCCCATTGTAGGTAGAGACCCCTACAAGTATTAATAGGGTCCCACTTGTAGGTAGAGGACCACCCACAACGTAATTGGGCCCCATTTGAGGTAGAGACCCCCCCAGTAAAAGGGCCCCCTTGTAGGTAGAGAAACACCCCAGTAATTGGGCTCCTGTAGGTAGAGACCCCCTACACCCAGATAATTGGGCCTCAACTTGATAGGTAGATGACCCCCCAGTAATAGGGCCCCCTTGTAGGTAGAGACCCCCCCTGTAAAAGGGCCACCTGGTAGGTCTAGAGACCCCACCCCCAGTAATAGGGCACCCTTCGTAGGTTGAGACCCCCCCCAGTAATTAGGGCCTCCTTGTAGGTAGCGATCCCCCCCAGTAAAGGCGCCCCCTTGTAGGTAGAAACCCCCCCAGTGCTTGGCCCCCCCCTTTGTAGGTAGAGACCCCCCCAGTAAAGGGGGGGCCCCCCGTGTTGGGCCCCCCCCCCAGTAAATGGGGCCCCCTTGTAGGTAGAGACCCCCCCAGTAATAGGGCCCCCTTTGGGTAAGCCCCCCCATAAAAGGCCCCCTTGTAGGGTAAGACCCACCCCAGTAATAGGGCCCCCTTTGAGGAAGCCCCCCCCCCCCGTAGCTTTTTACTTACCTGGCCCCGGCTCCCCGGCGTCTCCGTCTCCTCCCAGCCCCAACCTGCTGTTTAAGGCTTGGGGCTAGAAGGGGGTTTGGGCAGGCGGCGGTTTGACGTACTTCCGCCCGCCCCGCCCAGCTAGGTACAGCGGGGCAGGGAGCGCACAGTTTCCCCCTGCTCCTTTCCGTACTTCTTAATTGTAGCACGTCGCAGGGACATCATCCCAATTAAGATCGCTCTGTGAAGCAAGGGGGGGGGGCCCCGGCGGCGGGGGGCCCCCCAAAAAACCCCCCCCCACCGGCTTCACAGACCGGCCCCGCAGCTCTGCACCCGCCGCAGTGAACTTTTTATGTTCACTGCCGGCGGCCCAGGAGTGCTCACCGGGGTACAAAATTGAAGCAGCTCCCCCGGGGGGCCCCCCCCCAAGCCCCCGGGGCCCCGTAGCAACTGCTACCCCCTGCTCCCCCTGTAGTTACGCCCCTGAAAAATGGGGGAAACTCAGCACCTACCCCCCCCCCACTCCCGCGGGGAAAGGGTTTCTTGTTTCCCCTACAATTTTAACTTAGGCTGTTAAGAATTACTGATTCTGATTTTGGGGGTACCTAGGAATTCAGGAACCAAATGATGTTTGGTTCTGTGGTGCCATCCCTGATTTTGATGTCACCGCCCATGTTTCTGCCCGTGGGAAATGCAGTCCATTAAGACTCCTTATTCCCCCGGGGAAATTCATCCAAATTTTTCCTACCCTCAAAGGCCAAATCCCATTCATCATGGACTTTATCACTATTTACCCCCTTTTTAAGTAAGGGTAATCTGGGTTTTGTTTTACCGCTTTAGTAAAAAGTGTATTTTGTTTTTTCTGTCTCACCCCAAATTCCACCTCTATTAGACTATTTATTTATCACATTATCCATTTAATGAATTCCCGAGAACATTGTTTCTGACAGGGAGTGGTTTTGTGGCTAATTTTTGAAGCCCTTTTTTTTGTAAACTCTGGGTGAGTTGACAATTTGTTGCTCCCATCCCGAAACCAAAGGTCAGACAGAAAGTTTTTTAAACCCTGGAGCAAAATCTTAGGTGTTTCTGATAACCCGGGGTGAGTGGGTTTTTTTTCCCCCCCCCCCCCCCCCCCCCCCCCACAAAAAC
>JAODAL010067691.1:0-17174 GCA_025379985.1 Phyllomedusa bahiana | reverse complement strand
TAAGAATAGGGTTAGAAGGGGGGGGAAGGGGGGGGGGAATGGGCATGGAGGATAGATATAGACAGATATGGCTAGATAGATGGATAAATACACAGATATGGATAGATCGAAATATGGGAAATGGAAAAAGTCGATATAAAGATAGTTATGGATGATAAAATTTGAAATTGAGAAGGGAAAAGGGGGCCCGTCATAGACGGGAGGTATTTTTTTACCAAAAGGTGGCTGGCCTCGGTATATAAAAAACCCATAAACTAAATCCAGCAAAAATTTTTTTCTCCCTGAGCAGTTTTTCCTTTGATAGGGGGGTCGTTTTTTTTTATGGAGGGGCCCAAGAGTCGGGGGGGGGACGGCCCCCCAAATTTCCCCACCCGGGGGTCTTACCGGGCCAGATAAAAGGCAGCTTTTGCAGGTAAATCAGGGGTTTTGCTCTGGATCTGAAACAGAAGCTGTGTGCCCCCAAATTTTGTGGGGCCCTTGTGGCCCTGAGGACCTGGGCAAACAAGTGGGTGAAAACCTCTCCATTTATTTTTAACTGATCTGCCTCCCGGGACAAAGGACTTGTTTTTTTGCCACTGGGATTTAAAACCCTGGGGGAAGCTGTTTTTTTGGAAGGGGCAGGGGAAAAGAATTCCAAAAAACTTTTTTTAAATAAACTGACAACCTGCCCATCCCTGCCTTTGGTTTGCCCCCAACAAATTGGGTTAAATTTTGGGGGCAACCTTTCCCGGGAAGTACGACTCATTTCCGGTGTAAAGGGCAGCGGCGGGGTTAAAAAAGCCAGATGGACAGGGGGGAGGACCTTTAAGAAACCTGGCCGGGCCCCAAAGCCCCAAAACCAAAGCCCAAAAGGAAACGGTGCGAGCCCAACAGGAGCCAACAAACTCCTGGTATGGGGGAGGCAATTTTGGCCCTGAGACCGCCAAAACCCAAAGCGGGTTGGCCACCACAGTGACGGGAGGACCGGGAACGCGGGAAACGTTTTGTGAGAAGGCCCCGAAAATGACCCCACAGGCAAATGTAAAGGCCCTTCCGAGGTGTTCGGAGGGTACCCTGCCCCGGGAAAAAGCTACCCCAAGAGCAGGGGGCCGGGTTTTAGCCCTTTCCTCACGGGAAAACCCCCAGAAGGCCTATTATGTTTCTGACCCCGCACATGCCAAGGAAACAGAAAGTTAAAGGCGGGAAAATTTTTGGCCCGACCCCTAAATTTGACGTTTGCCACCCGGGTTTCCACAAGGGGTACATCGGGGGGGGGTTACATCATGGACAACCTGCCCCGGTCCCAAAATTTTTAAACCTTTTCCACCTGGTCCAAAAGTGGTTTAGAACCTGAAAACCTGTACCCCGCCCAAATGGTCAGCGAGTTTTTGTTTGGACCGTTTTTTTGCACCCCCACCCCCTAAGTCCGTAAAATGGGTGGCACAGGAAAACCCCCAGAATCTGGATGACCGGTGGGGCTAGTGGAGAGATATGGGGCGTGGAACACCTTTTAAGACTAAAGGGGGGACTGAAGGCCCAAAACCGGGGGTGGCAAGTGGGCTGACAGCTCAATGAAGGGGCCAGGCCCCACCGGGAGGGACCCCCTCAGGCCAAGGGGGGTCGGGATCCACCCAAGGGGCCCTGGCCGGAAAACCATTTGTTAAAAGTCGGGCCCAGGTCACTTTGCCGCCCATGTCCAGAGGCACAAAACCATGGAGTGCCTAGGGGCCAAACGCTGTTCCTGGTTTGCGCACCTGAATCAGCGCTAAAAACCCACCCGGGAAGACCACGGGGTCCCCACGTGTCTGGGGAAAGGAACTAAATAACTGGACTCCGGGACTGGGGGAAAGTTTGGTGACCCGGTTTAAGGGGCCACACCCCACATGTGTTTTGTCCCGGGGAAGCAGATGGGGGTACTCTGAAATCCACGGAGACACAAGCTTTTACCCCCGTGGCCGGGTGCCCCAGGGGGCCACGAACTGGACTACTGTTTCACCCCCAGTGGGTTTTTGGCCCAAAACTAATGCACGCTTGTCATGTTGGGCGGGATTTTCCCTTATTTGGATCCTCCCATGGGCGAAAGCTACATCACATACCCACACCTGAGTGCCAACAGGTGGCATGTGGTTCATTTATTATTATTATATTTATTATTATTATTTATTTTTAAAGCGCCATTTGATTCCAGGAGCGCGGTACATTCAAGGGGTTAATTACATTAAATAAGTCAAACAGAGTACTGTGATAAGTTGATAATGACAATTGGCACGACTGAGGGAGAGAGGCCCTACCCGCGAGGGCTTACAAATCTCACAAGGAGGGGGAAAGAGAAGGGAGGTGAGGGGCAGACAAGTCTGTGAGGAATTAGTGACAAGTTAGTGATGGCTTATAGGCAAGCCTGAACGAATATGGGTTTCAGGTTGCTTTTTGAAAGCTGGTGAAAGTGGAGGAGAGTATCTGATGTGTTGGGCAGTGAGTTCCACGAGTGTGGGTTGTGAAGCACGGGAGAAGTCTTGGAGACGGTTGTGTGAGGAGTGATAAGGGGAGAGCAGAGGAGAAGTCCTGTGGAGGAGCGGAGGAGAGTGCGTGGGGGGAGATATTTGGAAATTAGGGCAGTGATGTATGGAGGGGAGGGTCATGGAGAGCTTGTAGTCATTGGTTAGTAGCTTGACAATTTAATTCGCTGGCAATGGGGAAGCCAGTGAAGGGATTGGCACGAGGGGAGAGGCAGAGGAGTAGCGGAGGATGAGAGGTGGATAAGACGGGCAGCAGAGTAAAGGATGGATTGGAGGGGAGCGGGGAGCTAGCTGGGAGGCCACTGAGACAGGATGTTGCAGTAGTCTAAGGGGGAGATGACAAGGGCATGGACAAGCATTTTTTTGAGTGTCATAGTTGAGGAATGAGCGGATGCGAGAGTGTTTTTCAGGTGGAGGCGGAGGCAGAGGACAGGTGAGGTTTGGATGTGTGGTTTGAATGATAAAGCAGAGTCTAGGATTACCCCAAGACAGCGGACTTGTGGGACACCGCGGTGAAAGTGTGTTAGAGCCGTTGACTGTAATAGAGATATCAGGGGCAGGGGTAGAGTTGGATGGTGGAAAGATGAGATTGAGTTTTGTTTTCTCCCATTTAGTTTAGGAGACGTGATGAGAAGATGATGGAATGCGAGGACTGACAGTCAGGGATCCGGGAGAGTAGAGAAAGTGACATTGGGCCAGAGATGTAGAGTGGGTATCATCAGCAAACAGGTGGTAATGAAAGCCATGTGAGGCTGATGAGCTGGACCGGAGGCCAAGGGTTGTTAGTTGATAGAGAAGAGTAGTGGACCAGACTGACCCATTGGGGGACACCAACAGAGAGTGGCCGGAGGGAGAGGTGGAGCAAGAATGAGAAGACGCTTAAAAGTATCCGATTTCCCCAGTGAGGTACGAGGAGATCCAGGAAAGAAGCCAAGTCGTGATGCCGAGGGAGGAGAGGATTTGTATGTAGCAGGAGGATATGACAGACAGTGTCAAAGCAGAGGACAGGTCTAAGAGGAGGAGCACAGAGTAGATGGAATGAGGCTTTAGCATTTACTAGGGTCATTAGTGACTTTGGTATAGGCAGTTCGGTTAGAGGTGGTGGGTCGAAAACCAGATTGTAGTGGGTCAAGAAAGAGAGTTGGAAAAAGCGAGGTGGGAGGACAGCCTTGAAGATAGACGTGGCTAGCTCGAGGAGTTTGGAAGCAAAAGGAGCAGTGAGATGGGGCGATAGTTAGGACTGAGAAGAGGGGTCAAGGGTTGTTTTTTTTAGGATTGGAGTGATAGTTGCATGTTGAAGGAAGACAGACAGGGAAAGATGCCAGAGGGTTTTTGATAGTTGAAGAGATGGGGTGAGTGCTGGATGATAGAAGCATTGAGCGGTCTGGTGATGAGGTGGGGATGGCAGTGGGTCAAGGACTACAGGTAGTGAGGTTGGTTTGGACAGTAAGGTGGAGAGCTTGTCATGTGTGACCGTGGGGAGGAAGCAAGTTAAGGGGGAAGAGCAGGTTTGCAAGGGTAAGGGAGGGTGCGTGGGGACTGCGCGGCTAAAGCTTTCTTGATGAGGTTGATCTTCTGGAGGAAGTGAATGGCTCAATTCATACTGCTGAAGTGGGATGGTGGGGAGGATGTGTTGGTGGGACGGAGAAGAGTGTGAAGAGTTATGAATAATTTCTGGGGGTTGTGGGAACAGTGGAGAGGAGGGATATGATGGAGTGGTGAAATAGTTTCTGTTTGGCTGAGGAGAGTTGCGGACTTAAATGTCTGCAGTGATGTGTTTGTATAAGGCAAATGTCACTCAATCGCGAGTGAGTTTTCTTTCCAGCGGCGTTTCACAATTCTGGAAGCTCGCTCTCAGCTGTTTGGTAGAGTCTGTGTGTTTACAGGGTTGTTGTATTTTAGCGGGTTCTTTAGTGTGTGAGAGGAGCGGACTGAGTCAAGGGGGTGATGATTGTATGGTTGTAGACGTGGTGGGCTGCAGTTGGTCATTGATTTGAGGAGCTTGTGGGTAGAGGTGTGTAAGAGACGTCAGAGAGTGTGTGAGGGTTGGGTTTGTAGATTCCTGCGGTGGTCGTACTGGATATGACAGGAGGAGCAGGTGGGGAGGAAGATAGTGTGTGAAGGTATAGCAGGTTGTGGTTCAGATATAGGGTTGTGGAGAGTTAGAGATGTCAGATGGGGGCAGAGGGGGTGAAGATGAGGTCCAGTGTGAGTCCATCTTTGTGAGTGGCTCCTGAGGTCAATTGGGAGAGGTTGACGAGGAAGCAGAGTGAAAGGAGTTGTTGGAGAAGCAAGAGGTGGGGGGTGTCGACTTGGATGGTTTGAGTCTCCCATGAAGATATGGGGATGGTCGGTGGGAAAGATAAGTGGAGAAGCCAGGAGCAAGTGGTCAAGAAAGGCAGTGGCAGGGACTGGCGGTACGTAGACACAAACAGCCACCTTCGGAGGTCGGAGGGGGAGGTAGATGAGGGACAGAGTGCACTTCCAAAGGAGAAAGAGTGTGAGGGAAGGAGAGGTGGATCGGCGGACAAAGGAGCGGTGTTCAGACGGAGGAGGCCGACGCACTCACCTTGCTTGTTACCAGGGCGAGGAGTGTGGGTAAGTTGGAGGCGCTAAATAGACGAGTGCGGCAGGGGAGACTGTGTTGGCAGAGGGGGTCAGCAGGGTTTTCAGTCTGACCAAGGAAGGAGTAGGTTGCCGTGAGATGAACAAGTCATGTATGTATGCAAGAGTTTCATTACATACAGAACCGCGCCATTCCAGAGAGATCAAGAGAGGTTTTGGGGGAGCACGGGTCAGAGGGATGTGTATCTGGTTGAAGGGATTAGGCGTGAAATTAGTAGTGGTGAGGTCTTGTTCGAGGAGGCAGAGACTATGGTGGGAATGTGCTGGGGGGGCCCTGGGTTGGGGGATATGTCCCCCGGAAGCAGAAGGAGCAGTGAGAGGTGAGTAGGCTGGCGGATAGGATAGACCTGTAGTTTGGCAGGGTTTGTTTGGTGCGGAGGGCTATTAAACAGTGAGAAGTGGTTTGGTGGCGGCAGGACAGGTGTGAGTGTAGGAATTGCAGGGGAAGGATGTAGAGTTTATGCTCCCAGCGAAGGAGTTTGGGGGATAAGGAGTGAGTGTGAGGTGAGTGGAGATACAATTTATATTTTTATAATATACTTTACGATGATGAGGGAAAAGAAGAGCATAGTGTTAGATCAAGTTCGGACAGTTAGATGTTCTGGCTGGGACAGGTGATGGAGGCGCTCTCTGGTGGGACAGTGATGGAGGCGCTCTCTGCTGGAACAGTTGATGGAGGCGCTCTCTGGCTGAAGGTGATGGGGGCAGTCTTGGATGGGACTGGTGATGGGGCTAGTCTCTGGATGGACAGGTGATGGGGGCAGTCTCTGGCTGGAACAGTGATGGAGGCACTAGTCTTCTGGGCTGGGACGGTTGATGGGAGGCAGTCTCTGGCTGGGAAGGTGATGGAGGGCAGGTTCTGGTTGGGGGACAGGATGCATGGAGGCGCTCTATGCGCGGGACAGATGTTGGAGGCGTTTCTGGCTGGGACAGATGATGGAGGCGCTCTCTTGCTGGGAACGGTTGTTGGAGCCCGCGCTCTCTGGCTGGGCAAGATGATGGAGGCGCTTTCTGGCTCGCGGACAGATGATGGAGGCGCTTCTCTGGCTGGGACAGTGATGGAGGCGCTCTCTGGCTGGGCGGTTGATGGAGCGCGCTCTCTGGCGGGACGGTTGATGGAGGCGCCTCTGGCTGGGAGGTTGATGGAGGCGCTCTCGGGCCTGGGACGGTTGATGGAGGCGCTCTCTGGCTGGGGACGGTTGATGGAGGCGCTTCTGGCTGGACGTGATGGAGGCGCTCTCTGGTGGGACGGTTGATGGAGGTGCTTTCTGGCTGGGTGACGGTTGGTGGTGGCCCTCACTGGCTGGGACGGTTGATTGGAGGCGCTCTCTGGCTGGAGACGGTTGATGGGGCGCTCTCTGGCTGGGAGGTTGATGGAGGAGCTCTTCTTGTGGGACGGTTGATGGAGGCGCTCTCTGGCTGGGACGGTTGATGGAGGCGCTCACTGGCGGGACGGTTGATGGAAGGCGCTCTCTGGCTGGGACGGTTGATGGAGGCGCTCTCTGGCTGGGAGGTTTGATGGAGGCGCTCTCTGGCTGGGAACAGTTTGATGGAGGCGCTCTCTGTGGGACAGTTGATGGAAGCGCTCTCTGGCTGGGACGGTTGATGGAGGCGCTCTAAGGTGAGTAGTAAATTATATATTTTTTTTTTTTAATCTGCAACTGTATTGGAGAACAGATGTATGAGACAAGAGTCTGCCTGGAACTGCTGAGTCTGCTGTGGGGTGGAGGGTCTGTCTTGTTTCAGGGGACTTGCTGCGGCGGGACGGAAATTGCAGGCTTTAAGTTAGAGACCATGCACTATGTTAACAGGGATGGCGGAGTATAGGAGTTAACCGCAGAACATGCAGTGCTGGGAGTCCACAGAACTGAAATGGCGGAATGTGCTGCCCAGCAGACAAGCACGTCAGAGCTTAAGAGGCGCAAAGCGCATAGAGTTGCAGTCTCATGGCAGCTGCTCAGAGCTCCAAGTGGTAGGACAGCATGTGGAAGCTGTAGCATGGAGCGCAAGACTGTGATGGGACCCAACAGTCTTCAGTCAGTTTTCCAACTTGCCTCACGGTCAGAGTGTTAGGCTGCCAGGTGCTAGAACGGCAAGGATTAGGTTGCAGTCCTCAAGCTTAGCCAGGGACCAGAGATAGCAAGTGAGCTCCTGGAAAGTCTGTGTACAGTCTGTGTACAGAAGTCTGTGTACAGAAAGTCTGTGTACAGAAGTACCCCATGAGTTTCCCTTTACAGTTTTGGTAGGGGATGAGGAGGAGGAGCCACCTCCCGAAACCAATGTCCCTGATATAGAGTGTATCCGGGGAACTTTGGGACTGCCCACGCTCAGGGATCTTCAGAACCTAAAAAAGGCGCTCTAGAGAGTGCTATCGTGTTGAATGGGGTTCCCAGGAGCCAAGGCAGATGAATCGGCTACCCAATTTTGCAATGAGTAGGTGAGCTCTTGTACCGGGTGACTAAGTGTTGTGAGGGATGAAGTCATCGAGAGCAGGACTGGTACTGTTACCTTTACAGGCGCATGGTGTTAGACCTTGCTCACTCTCATGTGTTGGGTGGGTCACTTGGGGACAGAGAAGACCCTAGGAAGAGGTTCTTACAGAGGTGCAACCCCACTCCCACCCCCTACCCCGCTTTTACTTGCCAGGTGTTTCAGGGAAATCAGGATTTTTGTCAGTCCCTGTCCATGTGCTAGGTTACCTCTCTGGTTGCACCATTCCGTAGTCCCTTGGTACTGTCTACCCATATTTGAAGTGCCTTTTGACAGGATTGCGATGGTACCTGGTGGGGCCCTGGTGAATGTCGCGAGGGGCCATCAATAAAATTCTGCGTGGTACGATCGGACTATGCAACCCGATACCAGAAGCAGTACCTTAAAGGAAACACCTCGTCCAAATCCATCTGCCCGAGAGCTATTCTTCATTATTTTATAGAGTAGTATGCCTTAAGGAGATCCTGACGGACCCAGGGGACCCCATTATGTCTAGGGTGATGAAGGATCTGTGAAAGATCCTGAAGGTTAAACCTGGCGCACCTCCGTATATCACCCCAAACAGACGGTTTGGTGGAGAGATTTAACATAACTTAAAAAGCTATGCTGACGGAAGGTAGTAGAAACGGGTTACGGTTCGGGATTGGACTGCTTTTACCTTACCTCTGTTTTCTATCAGGGAAGTTCCCTAAGCCTTTCCACCGGGTTTCTCCCCATTTGAACTACTGTCCATGGTCGGCACACCAGGGGCTTTGCTTGATATCGCAAAAAAGGAGACCTGGGAGAGGTGAAACCAATCCCTATAAAAAATGTGATTTAGAACATGTGGACCAGATGAGGACAGGATATCAATTGTGATGCACCCATAGTAAAAAGAACATTCGTCTGCAGGCCCAGGAAGCGCAATCCCGGGTTTACAATCGGTCTGCCAGACATAGGGAGTTTAAACCAGGGGACCGCGCCCTTGTCCTGGTGCCAATGGTGGAAAGCAAATTTCTGGCAAGGTGGCAGGGACCGTATGAGGTGGTGGGAAAAGTGAGTAACGTTAATTACCGAATACACCAACCTGGTAAGAGAAAGCCCCTGCAGATATACCATGTTAATCTGCTGAAACCTTGGAAGGATAGAGGACCTCCCGAAACCCCCTGTTTGGTGATCCAGCCGGAGGCTAAGGTTGAAATGGTTAAAATTGCTGAGACCCTGTCCCCATCACAGAAGCAGCAATGTAAGGAAATGCTGCAACATAATAAAGATCTGTTTTCTGAGTTACCAGGTCTTATAAAAGGTGTTGAGCATGAGATCCTTACCGAACCACACGTTAGGGTACATGTAAAGCCCTCAGACCCCTGAAGCTCGATGGGAAATAGTGGCCCAGGACGTCAAGAGGATGCTACACTTGGGGGTCATAGAGGAATCCAAGAGTGGGTGGTCTAGCCCGATAGTGTTGGTACCAAAACCAAACGGGGAATGGAGATTTTGTAATGACTACCGCAAGCTCAATGAAGTCTCCAAGTTTGATGCGTACCCTATGCCCCGGGTGGATGAACTAATAGAGAGGTTAGGACCGGCCCGGTACATCACCACCTTGGACCTTACAAAGGGATATTGGCAAATTCCCTATCCAAGGAAAAACAGGGGGAAGACAGCCTTCTTTCCCACCGAAGGGTCTTACCAGTACGGCTGTATGCCTTTTGGGTTGCAGGGAGCACCTGCCACTTTCCAAAGGGCCATGGACCGTATATTATGGCCCCACCGGAAGTATGCAGCGGCCTATCTGGATGACATAATCATTTATAGCCGAGACTGGGAGAGTCTCTGCAAAGGTCCAAGCAATCCTGGATGCGGTTAAAGTTGGCTGGGTTTACGGTTAAAACCCCCGCAAGTGGTATGGGGATGGAGGAAGCCAGGTCTTGGCATATCGTGGGAAAGGGCGAGATAAAGCCACAAATAAAGAAGGTGGAAGCCATCCAGAACTGGGCCGCGTCCTCTCACCAAAAAAGCAGGTCAAGGGCCCTTTCCTAGGGATCGGTTGGTTATTTTTAGGAGGTTCCTCCCTAACTTCGCGAAATTGCAGTGCCCCCGGGCGACCTTACTAAAGGCGCAAAATCAGCCATGGAGAAGTGGTCCTCGGAAGCTGAACAGGCTTTTCAGGAGCTGAAGTTAGCACTGTGTAAGCAGCCTGTGCTAGTAGCCCCGGACTTTTCCAGGGAATTTATCGTTTAGACCGATGCCTCAGATGTGGGGCTGGGGGCTGTCATATCCCAAGAGATTAGTGGGGAAGAACACCCAGTAGTTTACCTCAGCCAAAAATTGTCCCCTTGTGAAAAGAATTATTCAATAATAGAAAAGGAGTGCTAGCAATCAAGTGGGCCTTGGGGGGGGACTCCCTGCGATACTCCTGTTAGGGAGAAAGTTAAAAGTTAGTGTCGGACCACGCTCCCTTAAAATGGATGCAGGAGAGAAAGGGGAACAATGCCCGGGTAACTCGGTGGTTCTTAGCTTTGCCTGATTTCAGGTTCTCGGTGGAACACAGGCCAGGCAAAATGCATGGAAATGCAGATGCCCTTTCGATGGTACATTGTATGGTAGCAGAAGGTGCCCAACCCCTCGGCTTTGGGCAGAGGGGGGGTATTTAGAAGGGTCAGCAGGATCATCATAGATGGGAGGTATTTATCACCGCGGTGGCTGGCCTCGCTGATATAAAAAACCCAGTAACGTGATGCCAGCAACAATATGCTGCTGAGCAGTTTTTTCTTTGTAGTCCGGGTCGGGTTTTTTATGGAGTGGCCCAAGAGTCTGGGTGGGACGGCCACTCCAATACTCCAGCCCAGGTCTTACCAGCCAGATAAAAGGCAGCTGTTGCAGGTCATCAGGAGGTCATCAAGCTGTGTGCTGCCGAACTGTGAGGCTGTGTAGGCCTGAGGACCTGAGCCACAAGTTGGTGAGACTCTGCATTTATGTTTACTGATCTGCCTGCCTGATGAAAGGAGTTGTTATTTTGCCACTGTGGATTTATATGCTGAAGAGAAGCTGTCTTTTGTTGTTGCACGTTTATGAACTTCCAACAAATCTCTATTTATATAAACTGACTACCTGCTCACGTGCCTGCCTTTGTGCTGACCTCCTACAATATATATATATATAATATATATATATATTATATTTATATATATATTATTATATAAAAATATATTATATTATATACAAAGAGAAAAATCGCAGCAGTCACTTGGTGAAAATGAAAAAAGATGTGTTTATTCCCACATGCTACAGCACAGATCATAACACCGAGCTGCAGCCGGCATCCTCTTCTTTTCGCTTGTAATGATACGGATTACTTTGCAACAATATAGAGCGAGGCTGGACATGGGAGCGCAGCCCTGGAGGGAGGCCCCCACATGACCCGGCGCGCCGACTCCAGCGTTGGTAGGGAGGGGTGACGCGCGGCAGCACTCAGCACAGAGGCAGCATGAGAGTGTGAACCTCGTGCTGTGCGGTGCTCAGCTAATTAAAATGTCGGCGGTGGAAGAGCTTTTGGAGCAGCTCAGGAGAGCTGCTAGCGACCGGGGTCAGGAGTGGCTGCAGCAACAGGTGCAGGGAGCATTGGGGGGCGGGTCCTCGGCCTTAGCCCCTGCTTCGCCGGGGTGTGTTTCTGTGGTCTCCGGTCACTCCAGGTGCCGCACTAGTCCACCAACGAGACTGAGCCCTGAGGTGACCCCTAGGGCTTGCATGCGCATATGGAGCCCTTCCGGGGACCCTTCAGGCCGAGTGGAGCGGGCTGCGGCTCGTGCACGCCCCGTTCGGCCTGGGAGGAATCACAGAAGGCGGGCGGGCCCTGCGGAGCACGCGGGCAGCCGCCACAGCTTGGTGGGGGTTGGTGTCGGGGCTCCTGTTGGCGGGGATGCGCCGGAGATGGTGATCAGTTTCGGCGATGTTCCGGTTGGGCCGCTCACCAGGAATCGTAGATGGAGTGGACGGTCAGCGGCATCGGTGGGGGCGAACCTCATGGCCAGCGGCGCGGATGTGGGGTCCAGCGCCAGGTTCAGGAGGACGGTCGACTTCGTGGGGGTTTCCCGGACAGCGGGGGAAACAATCTGGGATTTCGTCATGAGATGCAGTCAACGGTCTGTTTGGGGTTTGGGGGGCCCGGGAAGTGGGGGGGGGGGGACGGGGAAACCAAACAAAGGATTGGGAGGGTGAAGGGAAAATCCCCTTCAGGGTTTGGGGGCATGGGGTGAAAGGGGGTCAAGCTTTCCCCCGCAGCCTGTTTTTGTCTGTTTTCCGTCCCAAATTTTCTCCACCGGGGGGGGGGGGGTCAGGGTTCGGGCCTGGGTCAGGACCCCTTCAGGTTTGTCCCAGTCCCGCCATGGCAGGATTTGGCAGGTAGTATTAGGGAGTTTCGGCCCTTTTCCGGGCCCAAAGGGGGGGGGGTGGCAGGGGTCACCCGGTTTTCGGTTTGGGGTTCCTTGGGGCCCGGGTTTTCGGTGGGTTCCCCCCCCCCGGGGGTGGGGAAAGGGGGGGTTTGTTCTAGAGGTCGGATGAGTTAGGACCCCCGGGGTCCCCTACAGAAATGAATTGGGGCAAGAAGGATAGCGTCGTTTGGGCGTCAAAGGGGAAAGGGGGGAAGTTATGTTTTGTTTTGAAGGCCCAAATGGGGGCGCTTTTTAAAAAGGAAAGGGGAGAGAAAAAATTGGGGAGGCGGGGTAGCGAGAATTTTTTTTTTCTCCTTCCGCTTTTGAAAAAAATTTAAAACTGGATAAGGGGGAAAAAAGGGGTGAAGGGAAAAAGGAGGAAAAGGGGGGAAAAGGGGATGGCATCTGTACCGCAGACGTTTTAAAATTGGTTTTCAGGGATTCGCATTTTAGCTAGGTTTATAGGGGAAAAATTCCTTAAATTTTTTGGGTTAATTTTTGTTATTTTTATGCCGGAAAAAAAAAAAATTGGGGGGAGGGGGTCATAGGTGTTGGGGGCCCGGCTTGGCTTTCCGATACGAGGGAAGCATTCTGGCAGGAAGGGGGTTTTTCCCCCTTCCATACGTGGGCCACAAAGATATTGGGCTGGGTTAAAGGTAAAGGGCCCCGACGAGGTAGGGGGCTTTCCTTTTTCCCAGGGGGGGCCGGGGGGTTCCCGGGAAACCCATGAGGGGGCCGGTTGGGTTATGGATGAATCAGAGGGGGAAATAGGATTTGGATTTGTTGGCTTTTCAAAAAACAACCAGTGCAAAAATTTGGGGGGTTTGTTGTCGTTTTTTAAACACTTTTGTTCGATCTTTTGCGCAAAACCTCCCATGGAATCCAAATGCTTCCGGAAGGGGAAGGGTGGGGGGTTTCAGGCACTACGCAATGGGGGAGCCCCGGGGTTTGAGGGGGGCCCAAACGAGGGAACCTTCCCTAAGTGGTACCCCGTTTCAGAGGCCGGCGTTGTTTTTTCGCGGGGGTTTTCACGGGGGTTTTCAGGTTTAACGCCCCCGGCGAATAAAGGTCCCATTCACGATGGGAAAATTTGGGGGCCTGCAATTTTGCATTGGGAGGGGGTTTTCAGAGAAAAAGGCCAAGGGAAATTTTCATTTTGGCGGCCGTTTGGGGAGGTCCCTTTGTGCCCCCTTTTATAGTTTCCCCGTTGGGAGGGGTTTTTCCAAAAAAGGGAAAACCAAAAAAATTCCTTTTAAATTTCCCATTTGGGTTTTTCCCCAAAAAGGCTGATCGGTTAAGGGGAAAAATTAAACCCGGCTTTTGTTTGGTTAAGTAACGCGTTTTACCCCGCGTTCACTGGGTTCGGCGTTAGGGAAGGGTGCTTGATGCCCAAAAAGACTGAATCGAGTGGGGCCTTTCAGGCTGTTGCCGGTTCATGCGAACAGCGTGCGGTTGTTGGGGTGTTTTTTGGGGGGGTCGTTTTTTGCGGATAGGTGTTTGCCAATGGGTTGTGTCATTTCTTGTTCGTATTTAGAAGCGTTTAGCTCTTTTTTGGAATGGGTGGTGTGGGATGTGTCCGGGGTTTCATCCATCATTCACTATTTGGATGATTTCCTGTGCGTTGGCCCAGTGGACTCTGGGGTTTGCGGGTCGCTGCTGGCTAACATGCATTGGGTGGCGGGCCATTTTGGAGTCCCGTTGGCCCCGGACAAGACGGAGAATCCCACCACCACCCTGAATTTTTTGGGGATTCAGATAGATTCGGTGGCAATGGAATGCTGGTTACCGGAAGAGAAGCTGGTGGCTATGAACGGGTAGGTTAGCAAAGCTTTGACGGTGAAGAATATTACATTGCGGGTTTTGCAATCCTTGTTGGTCAAATTAAACTTCGATTGTCTAATTATTCCGATGGGCTGTGTTTTTTGCCGACGGTTGGCGGCCGCAACTTCAGGGATGCAAGCGCTGCATCATTTTATTAGACTGATGTCAGATCTGAAGGAGGACCTGAGAGTGTGGCAGTCTTTTCTAGCGCAATACAACGGTCGGTCCATTATTTTGGACACGGCAGTAAGTAACGCGGACATTGGCATCTTTACGGATGCGGCGGGCAGTGTAGGGTACGGGGCTTTTTGTCAGGGGGAGTGGAGCGCCGGTATCTGGCCGGTTAGTTGGGTGTAGTCGGGCCCGGTCAGGAATATGTCAGGAATTGACCTCTAAGCCTTGATGAAGCCAGGTTAGCTGGCGAAACATGTCGGCGAGGTCAGATATGACGTTTTAAATTGTGATTTCTCACCTCTGTCTACAAGTGTCACCTGTGCAGGGGTTTTCACAAGGGGCCTTATTGTTCTGTGTCCATGAGATTGGGACGACGCCAGGTGGTAGGCTTTGGGATCCCTACAGGAGTTAGTAATTTGCTATAGATATAAGGCTGTCCTTTTTAATAGGTGGTGCTCCACCAGACTTGATAATAGGGAGTTATTCCCTCTTTCAGAAGCAAAAAGGGTTAAATGATGAGGTGAGAGATCAGGTTTTTAAATAGTGTGTATAGAGGTTAAGAGTTATATACAATAAAAGTTACGTTTTAGTGTTTAACAGATAGAGAACTGATAGAGTTTAAGTTTGCCTACTGCAAAATAGTAAATATAGTGGTCAGGAATTTGGCTCTATTGGAGCTATTCCCGATAGTGCTTGCGGTTGAGATTTGGGGGGAAAAGCTGAGGAATAGGAAGGTTAGGTTCCATTGCGACAATTTAGGGGTGGTGGATGCCATCAACACCCTGTCAGCTTCTTCCCCACCGGTGGTCGGATTGCTTCGGCGTCTAGTACTGCGTTGTTTGGTTTTGAATTTGTGGGTTGTGGCAGTCCACGTGCCGGGTGTACAGACCGTTTGGGCTGACGCTCTATCTCGTTCGCAGTGGCAGCGGTTTCGGCCATCGGCGTGGAATGCCCCAAGGAATTGTGGAGCATGGTTACAATATCACGGACCAGTTGTTCAGGTCGTCATTAACAAAAGGGACATGGGAATCTTATTCTGCTTCTTGGTACTTGTGGGAGCGCTGGGTGGAAGGCTTGTGGCCGATATCTTCGGAGGAGGAGAGGGCGGATGCTCTCTTTTGCTTTATAGGTCATGCGGCTAATGAGGGTTGGTCGGTCTCCAGAGTATCGCGGTTGATTTCGGGACTTGCTATTGGCTTCAAGGCACGAGGGGTACGGGACGTGACAAAGTCATTTTGGGTCCCGCAGGCATTAAAAGGTTTAAGGCGGGGGCGGAGCTCGGTGGATGGACAGCGTCCGGTGGTATTTCAGCTGCTGGAGCGCCTGGGCCGTAGGTTGGGAGGGGTGTGTTCATCGGAATTTGAAGAAAGGCTCTTTCGGCTGGCCTTTTCTTTAGCGTTTTTTTGGCTCATTACGTATTGGAGAATTAGTTTCTCCTAGTAAACGGGTGCCTGGGGGACTGCGGACTGAGGATGTACAGCGTCTCGAGGACGGTTTGGAGCTGTGGGTCAGGAAGCCCAAGACAGATCAAAGGGGCGTTGGGAAACGATTATGGCTGGGACGGGTTGAGGGCGCACTGATGTGTCCAGTGCGTTGTCTGGAATCCATTATTGGTGCACAAGGACTGGACATTTTTGTCTCGCTTCCAATTCAATACGCTTTTCAGACGTTGCTTGGCTGATATGGGTTTGGACCCTTCTCAATTCGTGCCGCATTCATTTCGTATAGGGGCGGCAACGGAGGCGGCTAGTCGTGGGCTGGATGCGGCGACGGTGCGGAGGATAGGCAGGTGGGAATTGGTATGGTTATGCTCTTACTGCTTCTGGCCTATTTCTTCACGACTGTTTCTTTTTCTTTTATTTTGTTGCCTTTGCTTCTTTTCAGGTGGGTCCCGCCGGCTGGTATGGATCTTTGGCCACTCGTTTCTGCACTGGGGAGCACAGCGAGCTGCTTTACAGGCAAGTGGTCTCCAGCTTGGAGTCCCGGGATTGGGAAATCGTGTGGTAGGGGGCATGGTAGGGAAACCCAAAGTCTTGCGGAATTTCAGGAATTTGCCCAGTGGGATCGCTCTCCGGACGTTTTGGTGTTCCATGTCGGTGGGAACGATTTGGGTACTCGCCCGATTCGGGAATTAATTAGGAATATTCGGTACGATCTGTTACGGTTATGGAGGCAGTATCCGGGTTTGATTATGGTGTGGTCAGATATGGTCTGGTGTTGGTCGTGGCGTCATGCAGATTCAGTAATGGGTGTTAACTGGGCACGGGTGAAGGTGAATCGTACGGTCGCCCGTTTTGTCGTGAGGAACGGGGGTTTTGTTGTGCGTCACAGGGAACTTGAAACAGGAGATGGTGATTTTTGGAGGGATGATGGGGTTCACCTGAATGATGTGGGTTTGGATTTGTGGTCCTTGAGTATTAGGGAAGGTCTGGAAAGAGCATGGGCTGGGGAGGGTTTGCGATTTTGAGGAGTCATGAGTTGCTTGCTATGGCAGGATGGGGGGTCCTTGGAGTCAGTGGGGAAAATTTGGGGGGGGAGTCAAAGGTTTCGGCTTGGCTCCTAATTGGAATTGACCGGTCTGGCGAAGGTTTGGGCTCCGCAGGGCAGGGTCCTTGGGAGCAGGTGAACAGTGGTGAGCCACCTGAGGTGGTTTTTGGTGCCCTTGGGCTAGGTATGACAGCTGAGGGCAAGCTACTGGAGAAGTGGTGGAAAGTGGTCGCCAGGCTTGGTCGGGGGTTATGGTAACTCCAAGGACCTCAGTCCCAAGTGTTTAACTAGGAAGGTCTGTTTTAAGGTGGTTATGAGAGGTCGAATGGGTATAGGAGGACTATACTTATTTGCTTCGATTATTTGTATATTAATGTTGTGTTAAAAAATGGCTGCTGTGGCCAATATATCCAAGCTACATCTCTGTCGTTATTGGTGGGAGGTGGGTGGTGGGTTGGTCCGGCAGAGATAGGCGCTGCACAGGGTCATGATAAAGGCCAG
Organism: Phyllomedusa bahiana; assembly: GCA_025379985.1. Lineage (NCBI taxonomy): Eukaryota > Metazoa > Chordata > Amphibia > Anura > Hylidae > Phyllomedusa > Phyllomedusa bahiana. Next base: position 169 of record JAODAL010067691.1, on the reverse strand, counting down.
GTGTTGGTCGAAAATGTTGATGTTCTAATTGTCGCCTTTGTGACGTATTTTCGTCATTTGCATATTTGAATGAGAATAAAAATATAACTGAGAAGCAATCAAAGTGTGGTTGATGTCATAGTAATGCATAGATTTCTTAGTCAGAAGCACGGACACTGAAGGGTTCGCC
>JAODAL010067690.1:0-17174 GCA_025379985.1 Phyllomedusa bahiana | reverse complement strand
ATCATTCAAACAAAATTTGGTTTTTTCCCCAACCAAATTTAGCAAGAATTTTAGGGAAACAAAATCCATTTTTTAAAAAACCTCAAAATATTACGGAAAGGAAATAAAAACTCTTTCAAAATCAAAAAGAGGGAGTAGCAGGGTTCCCAAAAACCCCCCCAAACAATAGGCAATATATATCTCCTGGGCACTTTTGGGTCGGGAAAAAGACCCCTCAAGGAAAAAATAGGGGTTAAAACAAAAGGTTTTTCAAATGCGGGGAAATAATCCCAACACAGCAGCCTCAGCATAAAAACAAAAACTTTTCATTTAATGCACAGACAGGGAAAAAATTTTGAAATAAAAACAGTTTTTTAAAAACTGTAACACACACCATGTCATATACATCATTAAAATGTACAAATGCCAAAAAAAAAAGAGGGCGGGCACTAAAAAAAAAGATAAAAACTCAAAATAAAGGACCCAATATAGCGGGCCCATTAAAAAAGGTAAAAAAAACAGCATCAGGGGCGGCCAAAACTTTTCTTGAAATGTCACCCAAGGGGAAAACATAACATTTTTTAAATTTTAAAGAAAAGGGGAGAAATTAACAACCCCCAAATAGGGGGGGAAAATTTTGGGAAAAAAAAAAAACCCCAGACAGAGAGAAGCATACTGGATACCATACGGGGTCCCCGGAAACCGAAAGGGCCCAAAATTTAAACCGCACTGATTTCCCCAATATATAATTTAAAAATCATCCCCTATTATTTTTTTTGGGGTATTTTAAAATTTTACACATTGTTGTAACCATTCGGGGTTTCCCTTTCCCCCTTTTTAAGAAGTACAAAAAATTTTTAATCTTTTCCAAAATTAACATTTTGAAACAAAAAAAATTCCCGGGCATGTTTTTGGTTTTAAGTTTTTTTAAATTTAAAAGCACTAAGAAACCTTTAATTTTTGACTGTGAAAAAAGGGGAGCGAAAACCCTGGGAAACGCTTCTGTCAATTGCAGGCATCCTGTGACACTGTTTTGGTGCCCCCTGCTGATCTTAAATCTTTAATAAAGTTTTTATTTTTTAAACCCGAAACCGGGGAATTTGGATTTCCTTGCGGGCAGGCCTCGGAGTGGCTCAGCACCAGGATACCCGGAAATTTGTATTTAATTGAAGAAATCATTTTTTTTTGTTCCCCCTGTTGGGGTTTCCCATGAGCCCTTTGGGGATTAAAAGCGGATAAAATCCGGGGTAGACAAATTTTAAACCCTTTTTCCCTCCAGAAATCCATCCGGGCTGCATTTTAGCTCCCCTCTTCCCCCAACTTCCCCTTTTTTTTGGGGCTTTTTTGGGTTTGGAAATTTGTTCAGCGGGTCACCACCGGGGTTCAGTAATTTTCTTCCTTGTTTCTGTTCTTCACCCTCTTTTTTTTTTCTTTCCCTTTTCATTCTTTTAGTTTCCCTCTTCTTCTCTTTTTTTATCTTCTTCTTTTCTTCTAGCTTTTTTTTTTTCTCTGTTCTTTGTGAGTATTACAGCCACCCTGTTTCTCTCAATTACTGGGAGGGGGGCTGCGGCCTTTGGGGCCCTGATCAGCGTTGAATTTCCCCCCGGGCCCTCCTCTGTCCCCATTTTTCCATGAGCTTTGGTTTTCAAACCCATGGGCCGGCAGCGGGAAGCTACATCAAGGTCGAACAGTCTCTTTTTTCTTGTTTTGGCGTTCCACAAGTGTCGGGAAACCTCGCAGGGCCCATTCGGGCCCAAAGTCAGGGGCCACCCATACACAAGGCTGATTGGTGTATATGTTCACAGTCTTTCCTCATGAGCTTGCAAACTTCTGTTACAGCCCAAAGGTTCATTTCCCGGGCCCGCATACCGAAGGAAAAGTGCACCCTTTACGGTTTCTGCAAGGTAACCCAGCAAATCCTGTAGGAATCGTCCTTATTCTCTGCATACTTACCCCTCTGTAAAGAAGACAAAAATCAGGTTCTCCATTTGGAAACAGAGACAGTGGGAAAGGTGGGAAGTTTAAAGCCTCCATCTTTAAAGGAGTCATGTCATCGGAAGTGTTTCATCTTCGTCTTGGTGATATTCGGTCTCCATTTCCCCCCTTGAGAGAGGAAGCAGGTGGCTGGTTGGGGGTAGTGCATCTCTTCAAGGTTTACTTTTTTCAGGCATCAGTAATAAAATTGAATAAGGTTTGTTCTTTGAGATGTGAGGTTTTGGGGATTTTTTTAAAGATCCCTTAAGGTCATGAGGTCCCAAAAGATAGTACAGGATGTCCCCCCAAAAAATGATGTCTTTGAATCTTGTCCAGAAGGATTTGTGCACGACAACTGCTCTGAGGCAAGTGGAGCTCGTGCAACAGGTCTTTTTGCATGAGTAGTATCCTAGAGGTCCATACGACTCCATTTTTTGAGCCAAAACACCAGAAGCAGGGCCAGATGTTCGGGGGAAAAAGAGGTGTAAGGGTTGTATAGTCCGGGATACCCAAGCAGGAGCTTCGGAATAAGTTTTTTATCTCGGGGAAAGCAGGGCCTCTCCCTCGGTGCAGTCTGGGGTTTAAGAAATGCCCGGGGAAAAGAGGCATAGAGATTTTGCATAAGGCTAGAATCTTTTGGGGAAAAAACCACTGTCGGGCGTATGTGTTTGGGCCCAGAATGCTGAAATTGTTTGAAGTGGTAGGTAAAGGGGATGGATTGACGCTTTTTTCGGTCATAGTAAGGTTTTTTTTGGCTTGAATAAGTGTCCAAGAAAAACAATTTGTCAAAACCCATTGCTTTTAGACTTAAAACCTTTGCAGTTGATGGATGCAAATTTAAAAGAAACGAGAAAACTTGATGCACAGGTGGGAAAGGGGTCAGGAGCACAGAAAAAATATCATCCCATACTGTAGGAGTTTTACTTCAGAGTGCCCCAGCACCCAAAGGTTGCAGACAGGCATGAAGAGTTTTGGTGAATTGATTTGGGAAAAATTTTGGGCCCCCTTTAGGGCATCTTGTCCAGGTGAGTTGAGTACCACGAAAGTAAAGCAAAAGATATTGAAAATCCTTGTGAAGGGACACTGAACAAACTTGCAAATATCATAAACTGTGAAGCATGTAGCAGATGGGGCACTTGGCTGAGAAGCAATGTGCTTGGGGACCACAGGGGTCTCAAGACAGTAACGATTCATTGCTCTTAAATCTTAAACCCAAAAACAATTTTTTTTTGGGGTTTCACCGGGGCAATTTCTTGCAAAAAGGGGAACAAGGGTGTTTTACAGTGAAATGCGTGGATGACACCCCTTTGTTCAGGAAGGCCATGATTTTTTTCCCAGAGAAAGTTTTTGGGTCAGGCTTCAAGGGATATTGGGGTAAGGAGGGGGTGTAGCGCCCCCTTCAGGAAAACAGGACTGGTAACAGGAAGGGAAACCAACATCATGGGGACCTTGTGACATACTTCAGGAGAACTTGATTGAAGATATTTTGAGGAAATGGAAGGCATCGGGGTGATAAAAAAAAAAGAGCTGGGAGAGCTTTCCATGCGCAGGTAACTTCATGGATACAGAGAATCAAAACCCAAAAAACTCCGAGGAATCATATCTGATAGTAGCATTCTTTTTTTGAAAAAGATCAGCCCCAAGCAAGTTAGGGGGGGCAGGTGGGTGAACAGTAGTCTTGAAGGAGCCATGATTCCAACAGGAAAAGGAAAGTCAAAGCGGTTTGATTTGGGCGTCCATCCACCCCCCCAAACGAGGAATGTAATTGGGAAAGGATGAATCCGGGAGGAAATATCAGAATTTTTTTTAGGACAGATCGGGTTTCACCTTGCTCAAGAAAAGGAAGTTTATGCCATTGTAGGAAGAGTGACAGTCAAAAGGTCCAGAATGAGTTACTGGGGAATTTCTGCGATGGACAAGGACAGTGACACAGGGTTTGCCGAAACCTTGCTTGAGGAGGGGGGAAGTAAAATGTGATGGGGGAGAGGTGGTGGCCAGTTGACCGATCATCAGGATAAACTTCTTGAAATTGATTGTATTGGGGAAGGGTCCAGTGAAGGGGTTTTTTTGAGGGGTAGGTCTGCGTTGTGGTTGTTAAAAAAATCTTTTGTGTGGAGGGCCTAAAACCTGTAACGGGAGTTTGGGTCTGATTGGAATTCTAAGGAAAATTTTCTAGGAGAACAAGATTTTGCTATCATCGTGGCTTTGAAAGGGGAGTTCGGCCCGGACCAGGTTTTTTGGGGAGGAAAAAAAGACCCCGTGAGGTTGCCCCGTCCTTGCGTGAGTCCGGTTTTAAAAAAATTTTAATCATGTGTAGTGGAATATAAAGGGTAAAAATTTCATAGGTATTAAAGTATAGGAGGGAACGATAGGAAGGTATAAAAAAATTCCTGATGCAGTGGCTGGGTAAGTGGTTGTGGTTTGCAGGTCACGGTAAGGGTTGATGGTTGGGCAGCTGCAAACTGGGTGAGTAACTGTTTTGGGGAAAAATGGGTTATCAATGGCTGCAGGTAGGTCCTGACCTAGAATGAGCAATTTGGTCATTGGGGTAGGAAACGGGGGTAGCAATGGCCCACCTCAGGAAGTGGGGGAATTGTCTTCCAGCAACATGGCCGACAACAGGAAGAGGGGAAAATTTACGTCCAATATGGCTTCCCATGGAGGAAGAGGCAGGGGTTTGTTTTGTATTTCCGGGAGGAAGGAGAGTGAGCTACACCAAAAAGGCCGTAAAAGGAAGTAGGTGTTTTCATATTGGGGCAGAGGGGGGGAAAAGCAGGGGGGATAGGGGTTTTGGGCGTCCCCTCCCCCAGCTAACAAATATTTTGAAATAGGGTTCTGTTGCCACAAATTGGGAGGTCCCCCACAGGGATCGTATGGAGGGGGTTTTGGGCATGAGAGCAACATGTAAGGTTTTAAAAACCCCTTTTTATCATTGCATTCAACTTCAACATAATTGTCCTTTGCAAGGGACTGCTGTTCTTCCCCTAAGGCGTTTGGGACAATTTTTTATCATCAAGTAACCCTTTACCTCCTTCAAAGCTTTTTCCCCTTTGGGAATTGTAGACGCCCACTTGGGGGGTAAAAAAGACAAATTTCATTAATTTAGTACAATCAACAATATGTTTCTTTCCCCCCGCCCTTACTAGCTGTGAAGCTGTAAAAATTGAATCGCATTTGATTTGAATTAAAAATTTTCTTTAAGGCCAAAGAGATCGTTAAAAAGCCTACAATGAAATGTTCTTTGGGTTTAAAGTGCAGCACCCAAGAGGTGGTGCTCGCGTTTAAAAACCAAATACTGCGTCCACAGTGGCAGGGCACGATATTTAACATCTATGCCCCAAAAAAAAGTCAGAAACAAAAAAAAGGATGCGAGCGTTAAAACAAAAGTATTCTCAGAACTTTAAAGTGCGTCTGCACGAGAGCGATAAAATAGGAAACAAATAGCAGACACGGTTTTTTTTCCAGCCACTATGATCTAACCCCCACGCTATTGTAGGAAGCTGGGAATTACGGTCAGTACCCGGGCAAAAATTGGACCAACGCCCGTCCCCTAATTAACGAACCAATAAAAGGTAGATCTTTCAGCTCATGGGCATACCACTGACCGAGCTAGTCTCACACCCCCCTCACTGGTCTTTCAAACGCATTTTTATCAGCCCGACCGCCCGTACAAACCCCAGTGGTTTTCCGAGGAGACTTTTAAAGACCAAGGCAGAAATGGAAACCCTTCCCCTGCCCTACTCAGTCCCCTGCAGTGGACAAAACAGGGAGTTCAGGGTACCCACTTCCCTTTAGAAGCTTTTTTTAATCCCGTGCGCTTTTTTGAATACTGCTACAGACGCTACAAAAAAAGTAACAACCCCCCCCCCCAACAATTCGACATGAAAGACAAGTCATTAGTCAATAACAGCCAGCTTCCATCTACCCAGAAATGATAAAAAAGTAAAAAAATGAAAATACAAAAACCACAGACAAACATTTTAAAATTGTAATCATTTTAAGTTTTCCCTTTCCCCTTTTAAACAAGTGACGTCTGTTCAGTGCACGTAAAAAAAAGGAAATAGCTGGTAACACCTTTAAAACAGTGAAATTCGTGAAATTTTTAGTGGCGCAGCAGATGTAAATCAGAAACTGTAGACCAAAATCTCAAAAGCAATTTATGAAAGAACCCGGGTAGCAAGGGGATCGGCCAAAATTAAACAGAGGAGTCCAAACCGAGACCGTTATCAGGTGATGCCCGGAATGGGGGAAACCAAGGGCGAACAAAAAGGCAGTCGAAACGGAATAAGTCACTGATTTCAAAAGAAAGCCAATGAACTTACCGTATTGGTGATGATCAGTACTCTGGGTGCCCCGATTGGAAAAGGCCTGAGGCGACGCCCCGAACAAAGACAAACCTCCCCCTGCGTTTCCCTGTATTCGTTTGAGAAACCCACACCAAAAAGATAAGTGGGTTTTTTAAATCCACCAAGTTGTACCCCTCCAAATTTAAAATATTGGCTTTTTACAGCGTAGTTCGGGAATCTGTCCACACGTTTTTCTGGAAAGCAATTCTGTTTAATAAGGGGAAATACATGACATTTTTTTTTCATTGTTACATAGCATTTTTAAGAGTTTAGTGATCATTGGTTAATTGCATTTTATGGGATAATTAATAAGATCTCGAGTTCATATTTTGGGAATATCATTTTTTGCATGCTTTGCATAATGTAAACCGTCCAAAATTTTTTTCGATTGTTTCTGTCCCGGGCTGGGTGGCGAAACAAATTTCAAGTGTTTTTTTCCATATTAGTCTCCTTTGCTTAACTATCTTTTTAAAAGCCCCATGGAATCAATTGATTGTCTTAAGTCATTCAGGAAGACATCGAAGGTAGTTCTCTTTCAAAAAACAGTGCATTTAAGCCTATAATATTGATTTATCTGGTCAAAGGGGAAAAAAGGTATAGAGAATGATTTTGCAAATAGAAAAAAAACCGTTTCTAGACATAATCAATGGATATGAAAGGTACAGACAGAGTTCTAATGTTTTCAATCAATTCCCACACCTGACACTAGCATCTAATTTAACATTTCTGCTCCCCATTCACACCTAAGACTTTGTAACACTAACGAGTCAAGTAAAACCATGGAAGAAAAATGGCAGGTTGGGCACAAGTTGTCCATTTTCACTTAGTGGTGTACTCACTTTTGTTCAGAGCAGTTTTGACATTGATTGCTGTGTGTTGAGATATTTTTAGGGCACAACAAATTTTCACAGATATACAAGCTGTACACTAATTACGTCATATTTTAGCATAGTGTCATATCTTCAGTGTTGTCCCGTGAAAAGATATAATAAAATATTTCCAAAAATGTCAGGGGTGTACTCACTTTTGTGAGATACTGTATATTTTCAGTCATTTTTGTAAATATTCAATAATATCTTTTCATGGGACAACACTCAGGATATGACACTTTGATACTGCAAATGCCACCAAAGAACACAAATCTTGCATGTTCTCTTTTCCTCTGAAGCCCTGCCACGTGACTCTACAGCAGACTACAATGGCATATAGGAAAGTGCTATAACAAGGGGAACCTAGGCAGCAAAATATGGGGCAAGTATTACCAGTGGCATAGATTGCATGCAGAATATTGGGCACTGAAGTGGCATTTCTAAAGAAAATAAAATGTGATAACTTTGCATCATGTGCTGGACATTATATAGTGAAGGAAATAATTATTTGATCCCTTGCTGATTTTGTAAGTTTGCCCACTGACAAAGACATGAACAGTCTATAATTTTAAAGGTAGGTTAATTTTAACATTGAGAGATAGAATATCAAAAAATAAAATTCAGAAAATCACATTGTATAAATGATATAAATTTATTTGCATTTTGCAGTTTGAAATAAGTATGTAATCCCTCTGGCAAACAAGACTTAGGGAGACATGTATGATAAGGGTTTTTCACCCTGTTCTGGCGTAAAATGTGTCTAAGTGAGCCAGCTGCGATGTCTAATGCACCTTATGAATGTGTTAGGCACATTGGGCGACATGTCCCAACACGCCCATGCCAATTTTTTGTTCTATTTTGCGGCAAACCCACTTTTTACGCCATATTCTTGTTGTAAATGGACTGACATACACCAAAACAAGGCGCATTAGACGCCGGGCACGACACTTTGTACTGCGCCTAAATATGGTGCACTGTGCGCCCCCATCGCGCAATGCGCCTATTGAGGCGCCTTACATATGTTATGCGCCCCCGTCGGGCAATGAGCCTCGATAGACGCATACCATATACTACCAATGATATGCTAAGTGCCGTGAGTTGAGCAATGCGCCCTTTTTTGACACGATGCGCCCTTTTTTGATGCAATGCGCCCTTTTTTCTATACAAGGTATACCTAACAGCAATTTTTAGAAAGTATCGGACTTTCAGGCGCACTTTACACTGTTTTAATGCGCCTAAAATTGGCAAAGATACGCCACTTTTCAGACATGTCGCCCATTGTTCGTAAAACTTGACACTTTCTAATGCACCTAACATGAGGGGGCGTTTTGTGGGCGTTCTGGGGGTGTATCGCACCACACTCGTAATATTAGACACATATATGAATGTGGTTCGTCAAAACTAGGCGCATTACTGCTCGACAGGCAGACCTATTTCAATGAGGAGTCGAAGTGGAGCTAGATTTGCTGTAAGGGGCAAAAAATGTCTCTTATTTCTCAACTTACACCAGTACAATAATAAAAAGTAATTTATTATAATTATCAAACTACATAAAATTTTATTATTTAAATTTAATAAAAAATGTTATCATATAAAAATATATAATATCTAGAGATGGGCTAATTTAAAAAAAAATTTGATTCGCCGACTTCGACGAATACTCCGACAAAATTTGTTTCGGTCTGAATTAATGCGGGACAAATCGCGTTAAAAAACAGCTATTTTCAGGCTGCACAGAGCCTGTAGGGTGCTGTAGAACGTTGTGCCATGCTTAAATGTGCAGACTGAGCTTGGTTTGGTCTTCATACAATGTTGTGTTTTAGTATGACACGCATATGACTGCCGCCGCTCTTAGAATCGCTTCACTATAAAATTCCCTAGGCACTTAAGAGGGCAAAACGGACCAAAAAACTAAAACGGGAATGCAGCCTGATAAAGTCATGACAGCACCAGCTGAAAAAAACAAGCTGAGGGCTCAGGTGGCAACATCAGTAGGCCACAAAGTGTCACAGTGGCAGAGTGTGGAGGTGACGGCAGCAGCCACAGCAGCATGAGGTCAGAGAGTGGCACAATGACATTCTGGAGGTGGCAAAAACAGGAGTAAGCCACAGAGTGGCACAATGACAGAGTGTGTAGGTCACGGTAGCAGCCATAACAGCAGCATGAGGTCAGACAGTGGCACAATGACAGAGTGTGTAGGTCACGGCAGCAGCCACAGCAGCAGCATGAGGTCAGACAGTGGCACAATGACATTCTGGAGGTGGAAAAAACAGGAGTAGGCCACAGAGTGGCACAATGACAGAGTGTGTAGGTCACGGCAGCAGCCACAGCAGCAGCATGAGGTCAGACAGTGGCACAATGACATTCTGGAGGTGGCAAAAACAGGAGTAGGCCACAGAGTGGCACAATGGCAGCAGCTGCAGCAGCAGCATGAGGTCAGACAGTGGCACAACGACAGAGTGTGTAGGTCACGGCAGCAGCCACAGCAGCAGCATGAGGTCAGACAGTGGCACAATGACATTCTGGAGGTGGCAAAAACAGGAGTAGGCCCCAGAGTGGAACAATGACAGCGTGTGTAGGTGATGGCAGGAGCCACAGCATGAGGTCAGACAGTGGCACAATGACAGGGTGTGGAGGTGACTGCAGCAGCAACAACAGCAGCAGCAGCAGCATGAGGTCAGAGAGTGGCACAATGACACAGTGTGGAGGTGGGTGGCAATACCAGTCCCTGGTAAAGATGGTGGTAGGCAGATGGAGAAACTGTCAGCAGATGTGTGGCATCAGGCGCGTGGCGGCATCAGAATAGGGGCTGAGGCAGGTAGTTTGAACCCAGACTCATTTCTCAAAGTTTGGGTGAGGCGTCATGGCTGATGTAATCTGACGCCTAAGGCATTGGTGTGTGGAAATCCTGGCCGATCCACACCTGATTCTACCTGGGTAGAAAATCCTCTAATTTCACCAGACAATGCTTCTGCTCCAATGTCCCCTCCTCCTCTCCTCCTCCTCCAGTTCAGTCCCCACCGGACTCATGTGGCTGCGAGATGTAGTCGCCACGACTCCAGTCCCCTGCCCAGACAGAATTTTCAGCATCTGTTCCAGGACATGAAGCAGTGGAACGACGTTATTCATCCCGTAGTCCTGGCGACTGACAAATAACGTTGCCTCCTCGAATGGCCTCAGCAAACGGCAGGTGTGACGCATATCGCATATCAGAGTGTGTTGGGGGAGGCCGTTCTGCAGCTGCAAATCGAGGAGGGTGTTTCTGGCTTTGTAGGAATGGATGAAGAGCATGCACAGTTTCCTGGCCATTTTTAGAATCTTCTGAAGATCGGTGGAAGACTTCAAGAACCTTTTCATAATTCATAAGATTGAAAACTAGAGCCATTCAGGGCGCATGGACCATCCCTCCTCGGTGCAGCGCGGACACCATGTTACTCCCATTGTCCGTCACCATGGTTCTGATTTGCAGTTGGTGCGGAGAAAGCCACACATCGATTTCTTGCTGCATGACGCGGAGCAGTTCCTCCCCTGTGAGACTTTGTTCGCCGAGTCAAGCCAGGTGTAGAACTGCGTGACACCACTGTGCCCTACACATGTGGTATGATGGAGCAATACTTGTGAAGGCTGAGATGGTGGTGATGGTAGAGGAGGAGGCGGACATTGGTGCAGGAGCAGCAGTTTGACAACGTGGAGGAGAAAGCGACATCTCCTGTCCAAGTTGTTGGTGTGCCTGGGCAGGAAGCACATTCACCCAGTGGGCCGTAAAGGACATGTACTGGCCCTGACCTTAGTTACAGCTCCACACATACGCGCTGCCGTGCACCTTGGAACAAACCGATAAGCTCAATGACTGGCCCACCTTCTGTTCTACATATTTGTGAAGGGCTGGTACTGCCTTTTTGGAAAATAAATTACGGCTTGGAACTCTCCACCTCGGCTCAGCACAGGCCATTAATTCTCATAATGGTGCAGAGTCCACCATTTGGAAAAGGAGGGACTGCAGTACCAACAACTTGGACAGGAGCACGGTCAGCTTCTGCACCTTAGTATGGTTGGACGCATACTGTTGTCTCTTTGCAATCGCCTCGTTGAACGACTGCTGGCGCCATGAGTAACGAGGAGCAGGAGCATCTGGACCGGGAGATGATGTCAAAGAGAAACAGCTCCCTTCTGCAGAGGTGGTGGAGCCTTGACTGGCTGCAATGGCATGCATGTCACTGGGCGCTGCTGCTGCGGCGGCAGGATGGACCACCACATCTGAGCCACGGTTCTCCCAGGCCACTGGATGGTGAGGCTGCATGTGTTGACGCAGGGCCGTGGTGCCAATGTTAGCTCCCTGGCCACGCTTCACTTTCTGCCCACAGATTCTACATATACCCATATTCGGCTCCTCCGGTGTCTTAGCAAAGAACTGCCACACCGCCAAGTATCGGATTTTACCGCCAACGCTCTGCACTGAGTGACTAGTACCACCGCTGCCTCGCTGAGCCCCTGTGCCGCTACTTTCTTGGACCTGCGAAGCGGGTTTTCTACCCCGTGGCCGCTTGGCTTTTAACCTCACACTGCTGCTACCCTGCTGGCTCATTGCCACACAACCCACTTGCTGGCTGCGCCGCTGCCTGACGCGCAAGCTGACGCCCTCTTCTCCTGACGATGATGAAGCCCTTGCTTCACCCGGCTCCCAAGTGCGGTCGGCTACATCATCATCGATTTGTGTTTCATCGTCACTGCTGTCCTCATCACCGGTCTTGGTATGCAGAGGCTGACCCCTCACAACATGACCTCCCATGCCACTCTCCACATCTATACTTTACCGCCTACTGCAAGAAGCAGGGGATATTGGCCCCATTTCTTCGCTGCCAAGTAGCTGCTGACTGCCCTCCTCAAATTGTTCATCCTCGCTGTATAGTGGCGCTGAGCCGAGACCACATAGTAGATCTCTGGCTAAGGGAACCGGATGGGACAGAGGCGGGTTGAGGTCAGATGAGGGCCGCTGACCCGCTTCCGGGCCATGCCAACTAAGGGTTGTGTCTGACGTTCCCACCGACTCTTGGCTGGGGTTGTCAGATGTCATCTGGGAGGAAGTGGATGACCTAGTCAACCAATCAAGAACCATTGGGTTGCTGAACAACACACGGCTGCTAGATGACACCGGCAGTTCTGGCCTCACCAAGTGACCCCTGATGCGACGTCCCCTTACTGTGCTGCGACCTGGGCCTGCTCCAGGAATGTTTGTGCCACTGCCACTCGCATGTGAAGAGCCTGCCACCTCTCTGTCTGACATACTGTTTGTTCTAAAATGTGCAGACTCTGTTTAATGAAGATATCTGTATATGATAAATACACACCCTGTATTTGACTCCAAATGAACCCACTAACACGTTTGGGTAACCCTCGGATATAAATTGCGCTCCACTAATGGGCAGGAAAAATTTACTTGTATGTGCCGTTTAAAAACACTGTGTATTTTACTGAATATAAAAGCAGAAACAGGCTTAATTAACCTTCGGATATTAATTATGCTATTGCCAAAATTTCTTCTTTGGCGTTAAAAAACAAAGTTTCTTTTACTGAGTACAACTGCAGAAAAATACTTTGTTAACCCTTGAATGTAAATTGCGCAAAAGAAATGTGCTGCCAAAAATTACCAGCTTTGTAGCGTGTTAAAACGGCGTGTATTTTACGGGACACATCAACAGAAAGACTCGTAATTAACCTTCGGATATGAATTATGCCACAGCCAAAATTTCTTCTTTGGCGTTGAAAAACATAGTTTCTTTTACTGAGTACAACTGCAGAAAAATACTTAGTTAATCCTTGGATGTAAATTGCGCAAAAGAAATGTGCTGCCAAAAATTACTAGCTTTGTAGCGTGTTAAAACGGCGCATATTTTACAGAGCACAACAACAGAAAAACTTGTAATTAACCTTCGGATATGAACTCTGCTACAGCCAAAATTTATTCTTTGGCGTTGAAAAACACAGATTCTTTTAGTGACCCCAACGGCAGAACAACGCTTAATTAACCCCTGGATCTAAATTGCGCAAAAGAAATGAGAAACCAAAAATTAAGTGGTATTTTGGAATGTAAAAACGCTGTTTTTTTTAACTGAATACAACAGCAACAGGCTTAGATAACCCTTGGATATTAAATGTGCTCAAGAACTGAGCAGATATCATTAAAATGTATATGCAGCTGAATTGGACGCACACTGGACTTCAATTCCAATACCCCACAAAATCAAAATTAGAACATGTAAGAGAAGTCTCTGAGACAAGCTGTGACACCCCCCCAAAAATCGCTGTAAAAAAGTTAGTTCTTTAGTATGAGATATCAGCAGCAGCAGCTTCCCTACACAGCACAGTGAGAACAGTGTGAACTGCCAGCGTTGCGCCCGGACGTTTGTAGTGCGGTGACGTCACAGAATCCCGCCGGTCTCTGATTGGCTTCATCTCTGCACATGTCATTTAGGCTACTCCTTTCTTCCTCCCAGAGTGCTTTGCCCCATGTAACGCCATGTGCTCGCAGCCATTTTATCGATCAAAAACACGCTTTGTTCACGCGAATTACCCCAAAGTTCTACTTCGTTCAGAATCGAAGTTTTCCTGAAATTCTAAACGAATTCCACTTCGTTAGAATCAATTCACCCATCTCTAATAATATCCCAAAAATATAAAAATGTCTCCTATAAAATGTATTTAAAATTAATAGAATCTAAAACTAGTTTTACATTAAATAATCCACTGGTGTTGTTGTTCAGATCTTACAATTTTTAATTTTACTACATTTAATTTGAAATGTATTTTTGCTGCTCTCACCCTTTATTCTACATCAAGCAAGATGAGTACCATAGTTTATATTCACTGACATGCTATTCTAATGACTTTTCTCTTATTTCCAGCCTATCTATAGCCTTTTTACATGTTAGGGGCATTACTAATGTGCCTAAGTTTCGTAATGCGCCTAACACATAGGTGAGGTGAGTTGAACTTTAGACTCCATTTATAATCGCTCAAAAACCACTTTCATACATTCAAGCGCATTATATACTGAAGACCCAGCCACGACCCATTTTTAATGTCCTGGCGGAGGGAAGGAGGTTGTACTAAGGATTTTACGGTACATGGCTCCATCCATTCTCCCATTGATGCAGTGAAGTAGTCCTGTGCCCTTAGCAGAAAAACACCCCCTAAACATTATGGGCGATATATATGAAGATCGGTGCTTCTAGGCGCATGTTTTCACGGGTTTTTTTTCGTGAAAACTGCGCCTAATTTATGTCGGTTCCCGAAGTGCGCTCATAAATGTGTAGGAAAGTTCTCTGCTCCTTGCCTGTGTGTGAGGCGCATTGCGGAACTTAGGCACATAAGAAATATGCCTAACATGTATTAAAGGGGTTTTGCCACAAAGTAAAATTGACGTGGGAAGTTTGAAAATTAAATAATAAACATTTTCACCATTCATCATTATTAAAAATTCTGTACCGTTTTTGTTTTAGCTGCTCCTTTAGTGATCCATTGTTTATACCTCGTCTCCAGAGGATACGACCAGGAGTGTGAGCTCCTCAGTCCTGGTTGCACATGCTCAGACATCACCTCTCCTCTCAGGCAGCTACTGAGTGTTCAAACCCCAGGTGCTGTCATCCTACTCCTGTCATTTGGTCTAGTTAGTAATAAGTCAAACAGTACAAATTAAAAAAAGAAACCTCAATGAGGTCTGTGCATTGAAAAGAGGAAAACAATCCACAGGTTAAGTTCCTGCAGGGATTTGAACCAAGGACCCTTGTGTTGTAAAGCAAAAATGTTACCTCTGAGCTACAGTGCAGCTACTCACAGCTCTTTACATAAACATATCTTTCTTTGACTAGAGAGAGGAAAGGCTTGGTGATGTCATCCTGCAGGGTCACATGATATGTAATTCAAACAAATCACACACGTCCCCTTCTGAGCACACAGAGCTGAAGAGCTGGAGGGAGGAGGTATGAAATGAGATTCGGGCAAAAGTTTACAGACAGGCTGGATTTCAGCAAAAAATCATTAAACATGTTAGTGAAGAGAAATAATGTATTTTTGCTTCTTTCACCTTGTATTCTATTTAGTATATACAGCAAGAGCCAGCACAGCACAGGAATTGCTGGGACCTGTGGTCCTCCAAGCCAGATTTCTATGTTTCCAGGGCTTAGTTCGGGTTGTATTTACGGACGTATTTACGTCCGCAAATACATCACCAAATCAGGCTTAAATAATGAACAATTAGCTTAGAATTGATACCAATGGAAAATCCGGATGTAATCCGGATGTCCGCAAATACATCCGGATTTTCCATTGGTATAAATTCTAAGCTAATTGTTTATTATTGTAGCCGGATTTGGTGATGTATTTGCGGACGTAAATACGTCCGTAAATACGAACCGAACTAAGCCCTAGGAACATAGAAATCCTGCTTGGAGGACCACAGGCCCCAGCAAGACCTGTGCTTTGCTGGCTCCTGCTGTATATACTAAATAGAATAAAAGGTGAAAGAAGCAAATATACATCTTAAATTTTTGCTAAAAGACAAAAATTAACATTAGTACAACATCATCATTGGTTTATTTAGTGTAAAATTAGTTTCATTTTCTCAGTATTTTTAAGACCTTTTATAGCTGATATTTCTTTCTTTTGAGATCTTATATATATTTCCTTTAATTTTAAATGATCAACTTTTTCAATACATTGAAATCGATTTTATACAACTTTGATATTTATCTTCATTAATTAATTTTATAGACAACTCTTTTTTATTATTGTACTGTTGGAACTGTAATTTTGCCCCATTACAATAAGTTCTAGCTTCAATGCGCCTTCTCCGACTCAGGTAGACACATTGAACTAAGTCTGCATGTCGGAGCTGTAATGCGCCTCACTTTGCCGACTGGCATTCATACATGCGTCGGAGTATTCGAATCTGGTGCATCCCGCCCCAGAACGCCCACAGCGCGCCTACAGCAAGCCCCTTCATGTTAGGCGCATTCCAAAGTGGCGAAGCTTGCACCTAACATCGCATTTGAGCGTCCGACAGCTCAGTCGGCACAGTAAGGCGCAGTATACGCCTGAAAACAGCCGGAAGGCCCGATCATACATGTCGCCCAGTTTCCACCTCCATGCTTGACAGTGCGGATGGTGTTCTTTGGGTCATAAGCAGAATTTCTCTTCCTCCATACACGGTGAGTTCAGTTAATGCCAAAGAGCTCAATTTTTGTCTCATCTGACTACAGCACCTTCTCCCATTCACTCACAGAATCATCCAGGTGTTCATTGGCATGCTTCAGACGTGCCTGCACATGTGCCTTCTTGAGCAGGGGGACCTTGCGGGCACTGCAGGATTTTAGACCATTACGGCGTAAGACAAATATAACATGGTGGACAGCAAACATTTCAGGAAAATCAGCCGTCTATAAGCCAATAAGCACTCTCTCTCTTATCAGCCTCGCTGTATTCCCAAACAACAATTTATGAGTACATGTAGAAAATTGCCTAAGAAATATTGAATAATGGATACAAATTTAAACTCTTAAAAAATAGTGAAATTTTGATATTACACCTCCTCTTTGCTTGAAATTTCTAAGCCCCCTACTGTTGTCCAGTAGACCTATGGTAGATGCTTGTTATAAACTATTTTATGTGGTATAACTATCTGTCTTACGTGGCAAAATGTTTTAAATTTAAAAATTGCGAATTTTTCCAAATTTGCACAACATTTTCATATCTTTCACAAATAAAAAGGACTTTATGGATCAAATTTTGTTTCTATTTTTGAGCACAATGTGTCAGCAGATTTCATTCTCTGAATCACATGGATAGTTGAAAGTATTAAAAGGTTATTCCCACTTAATTGACATATATCAGATTTGAAAAATAGGGTATCATCTTTTAGTCCATAATAGGCTGCATCCTAAGGAGGTTAAGGGAAAACTGTTGAAAATGGAATCTTGATCTGCTTGTTCATAACACATAGCGATTCTAG
>JAODAL010067689.1:0-17175 GCA_025379985.1 Phyllomedusa bahiana | reverse complement strand
GGTTTAACTGTAGTTCCCCGGTCAGTATAGAGGTTCTGTAGCTGTCAGTATAGGGGTTCTGTAGCTGTCAGTATAGAGGTTCTGTAGCTGTCAGTATAGAGGTTCTGTAGCTGTCAGTATAGAGGTTCTGTAGCTGTCAGTATAGAGGTTCTGTAGCTGTCAGTATAGAGGTTCTGTAGCTGTCAGTATAGCGGCTCCTCCGCTGTCAGTTTTGGGGCTTCCCTTGTACTCCGGTCGGGTCCTTGCCCTGAACAGACATGGCGGCGGCGGCGGCGCTGCAGTCACGTGACCCGGGCCGCCCTCCCCTCCGGGGCTGCTGCTGCTGTTCCGGGTCAGGGCAGAGCAATATGGCGGCTGGCAGGAGCCGCTGATTCCGCCATGTCCGCCCTCAGCCGGTACGACCGGCACTGCGACTCCATCAACTCCGACTATGGGGACTCGGTGCGGAGCTGCGGCGCGGAGCAGGAGGAGCTGCACTACATCCCCATCCGGGTGCTGGGGCACGGGGCCTACGGCGAGGCCACCCTGTACCGGAGGACGGAGGTGCCTGTGACCCCTCCCCCATAGCGGTGCTGACCCCTCCCCCAGAGCTAACCCCTCCCCCAGAGCTGTACTAACCCCTCCCCCAGAGCTGTGCTGACCCCTCCCACAGAGCTGTGCTCACCCCTCCCCCAGAGCTATGCTCACCCCTCCCCCAGAGCTGTGATAACCCCTCCTCCAGAGCTGTACTAACCCCTCCCCAGAGCTATGTCCACCCTCCCCCAGAGCTATGACTCACCCTCCCCCAGAGCTGTGATAAACCCCTCCCCAGAGCTGTGCTGACCCCTCCCACAGAGCTGTTCTCACCCTCCTCCCAGAGCTGTACTAACCCCTCCCCCAGAGCTGTTCTAACCCCTCCCCCAGAGCTATGCTCCCCCCTCCCCCGGAGCTGTGATAAACCCTCCCCCAGATCTGTGATAACCCCTCCCCCAGGGCATTTCTCACCCCTCCCCCAGAGCGGTGCTCACCCCTCCCCCAGAGCGGTGCTCACCCCTCCCCCAGGGCTGTGATATTCCCCCCCCCCCAGAGCTGTGATAACCCCTCCTCCAGAGCTCTACTAACCCCTCCCCCAGAGCTTTGCTCACCCCTCCCCCAGAGCTATGCTCACCCCTCCCCCAGAGCTGTGATAACCCCTCCCCCAGAGCTGTGCTGACCCTCCCACAGAGCTGTTCTCACCCCCTCCCAGAGCTGTACTAACCCCTCCTACAGAGCTGTTCTAACCCCTCCCCCAGAGCTATGCTCCCCCCTCCCCCGGGGCTGGTGATAAACCCTCCCCCAGATCTGTGATAACCCCCCCCCCAGGGCAATGCTAACCCCTCCCCCAGAGCGGTGCTCACCCCTCCCCCAGAGCGGTGCTCACCCCTCCCCCAGGGCTGTGATTATTCCCCCCCCCAGAGCTGTGATAACCCTCCCCCAGAGCTGTACTAACCCCTCCCCCAGAGCTGTGCTGACCCCTCCTCCAGAGCTGTTCTCACCCCTCCCCCAGAGCTATGCTCACCCCTCCCCCAGAGCTGTGATAACCCCTCCTCCAGAGCTGTACTAACCCCTCCCCCAGAGCTATGCTCACCCCTCCCCCAGAGCTGTGATAACCCCTCCTCCAGAGCTGTACTAACCCTCCCCCCAGAGCTATGCTCACCCCCTCCCCCAGAGCTGTGATAACCCCCCCCCCAGAGCTGTGCTGACCCCTCCCACAGAGCTGTTCTCACCCCTCCCCCAGAGCTGTACTAACCCCTCCTCCAGAGCTGTTCTAACCCCTCCCCAGAGCTATGCTCCCCCTCCCCCGGAGCTGTAGATAAAACCCTCCCCCAGATCTGTGATAACCCCTCCCCCAGGGCAATGCTCACCCCTCCCCCAGAGCGGTGCTCACCCCTCCCCCAGAGCGGTGCTCACCCCTCCCCCAGGGCTGTGATATTCCCCCCCCCCCAGAGCTGTGATAACCCCTCCCCAGAGCGGTGCTAACTCCTCCCCAGAGCTGTGCTAACCCCTCCTCCAGAACAGTACTAACCCCTCCCCCAGGGCTGTGCTAACCCCTCCTCCAGAACAGTGCTAACCCTCCCCCCGAGCTGTGATAACCCCTCCCCCAGAGCTGTGATAACCCCTCCCCCCGGGCTTTTCATAACCCCTCCCTGGTTTTGGGTATTCCCCCTTATGTCATGTACTCCCCTCCACTATGACACATAACTCCTCTCTGGTGTTGTGTAGCCCCTCCTCTATGTCATGTATCCCCTCCCTGGTGTTATGTAGCCCCTCTTTATGTGACGCCGCTCTCTCGTACTCTCAGGATGACTCTCTGGTGGTGTGTAGCCCCTCCCCTATGACACATAGCCCCTCCCCTATGACATGTAGCCCTCCCTGGTGTTGTGTAGCCCCTCCCCTATGACACTTAGCCCCTCCCCTGTGACACATAGCCCCTCCCATGTGACGCTGCTCTCTTGCAGCACTACTCTCTGGTGTTGTATAGCCCCTCCCCTATGACATGTAGCCCCTCCTCAATGACATGTAGACACTCCCTTTTGAGGCGGATCTAT
Source organism: Phyllomedusa bahiana (assembly GCA_025379985.1). NCBI lineage: Eukaryota > Metazoa > Chordata > Amphibia > Anura > Hylidae > Phyllomedusa > Phyllomedusa bahiana. Next base: position 14,608 of record JAODAL010067689.1, on the reverse strand, counting down.
CACACTCTAATGAGGATAAGACTCTGGTATTGTGTAGCCCCTCCCGTATGACATGTAGCCCCTCTTTGGTGTTGTGTAGCCCCTCCTCTATGACATGTAGCCCCTCTCCTATGACTTGTAGCCCCTCTTTGGTGTTGTGTAGCCCCTCCCCTATGACATGTAGCCCCTCCCCTGTGACACTGCTCTCTTGCAGGATGACTCCCTGGTGGTGTGGAAGGAGGTGGGCCTGGCGCGGCTGTCGGAAAAGGAGCGGCGGGACGCCCTGAATGAGATTGTCATCCTGTCCCTGCTGCAGCACGATAACATCATCGCCTACTACAACCACTTCCTGGACAGTAACACGCTGCTGATCGAGCTGGAGTACTGTAACGGTGAGCGGGGCCCTCTGCCGGGCGGGGTCCTCTCAGGGGCCAAGCTCTGACCTCCGCTTCCATCTCCGCTGGTGGCATTCTGTTTGACAAGATTGTGCGGCAGAAGGAGCAGCTCTTCCAGGAGGAGGTGAGGGGGCTCCGCGGGGGTGGGGCTTACATCTGCACCAGTATATGTGTTGTCACGGCTCCGCCTCTTCCCACAGATGGTTGTCTGGTATCTGTTCCAACCTGTCTCGGCAGTCAGCTGCATCCACCGAGCCGGGATCCTGCATCGGTGAGTACTGACCTGACCCGCTGGGTCCAGACAACAGGCGGTCACTGTGCAGATCATAGGGGCAGACAACAGGCGGTCATGGCAGTCATGGGAAGAAACAGGGGTCCCCTGTCAATCATAGAGGAAAAACAGGGGGTCCTGTGAATCATAGGGGAACAACAGGGGTCACTGTGAATCATAGGGAAGACAACAGGCGGTCACTGTGCAGATCATAGGGGTAGACAACAGGCGGTCACTGTGCAGATCATAGGGGAGGACAACAGGCGGTCACTGTGCAGATCAGAGGAAGACAACAGGCGGTCACTGTGCAGATCATAGGGGGATAAAACAGGCGGTCTCAATCTGGGGGTGATCAAGCGGCCTTGAGATTAGAGGAAACAACAGGCGGTCACTGTGCAGATCATAGGGGAAGACAACAGGCGGTCACTGTGCAGATCATAGGGGCGGACAACAGGCGGTCACTGTGCAGATCATAGGGGAAGACAATAGGCGGTCACTGTGCAGATCATAGGGGTAGACAACAGGCGGTCACTGTGCAGATCATAGGGGAAGACAACAGGCGGTCACTGTGCAGATCATAGGGGAAGACAACAGGCGGTCACTGTGCAGATCATAGGGGAAGGGGGAGACAACAGGCGGTCACTGTGCAGATCATAGGGGGAGACAACAGGCGGTCACTGTGCAGATCATAGGGGGAGACAACAGGCGGTCACTGTGCAGATCATAGGGGGAGACAACAGGCGGTCACTGTGCAGATCATAGGGGGAGACAACAGGCGGTCACTGTGCAGATCATAGGGGAAGATGGGGACAACAGGCGGTCACTGTGCAGATCATAGGGGAGGACAACAGGCGGTCACTGTGCAGATCATAGGGGAAGACAACAGGCGGTCACTGTGCAGATCATAGGGGAAGAGGAGACAACAGGCGGTCACTGTGCAGATCATAGGGGTAGACAACAGGCGGTCACTGTGCAGATCATAGGGGGAGACAACAGGCGGTCACTGTGCAGATCATAGGGGAAGACAACAGGCGGTCACTGTGCAGATCATAGGGGAAGACAACAGGCGGTCACTGTGCAGATCATAGGGGGAGACAACAGGCGGTCACTGTGCAGATCATAGGGGGAGACAACAGGCGGTCACTGTGCAGATCATAGGGGAAGAGGAGACAACAGGCGGTCACTGTGCAGATCATAGGGGAAGACAACAGGCGGTCACTGTGCAGATCATAGGGGGAGACAACAGGCGGTCACTGTGCAGATCATAGGGGAAGACAACAGGCGGTCACTGTGCAGATCATAGGGGAAGACAACAGGCGGTCACTGTGCAGATCATAGGGGGAGACAACAGGCGGTCACTGTGCAGATCATAGGGGAAGACAACAGGCGGTCACTGTGCAGATCATAGGGGAAGACAACAGGCGGTCACTGTGCAGATCATAGGGGAAGACAACAGGTGGTCACTGCAGATCATAGGGGAAGGGGAAGACAACAGGCGATCACTGTATAGATCATAGGGGAAGACAACAGGCGGTCACAGTGCAGATCATAGAGGAAAACAACAGCCGGTCACTGTGCAGATCATAGAGGAAAAAAAACAGAGCGGTCAATGTGCAAGATGATAGGGGGAGACAAAAGGCGTCACTGTGCAGATATAGGGGGAGACAACAGGCAGGTCACTGTGCAGATCATAGGGGGGAGACAACAGGCGGTCACGTGCAGATCTATGGGGGAGACAACAGGATGTCACTGTGCAGATCATATAGGGGGGGACAAAGGCTGGTCACTGTGCAGATCATAGGGAAGACAACAGGCGGTCAGCTGTCAGAATCTTAGGGGAAGAAACAGGCGGTCACTGGGCTGGGCAGTACATAGGGAAGACAACAGGCGGTCACTGTACAGATCATAGGGGAAGACAACAGGCGGTCACTGTGCAGATATAGCGGGAAGACAACAGACGGTCAATGGGCAGATCATTAGGGGAAGACAACAGGCGGTCACTAGTGAAATCACTAGGGGAAGTGGGAGACAAAGGCGGTCATGTGCAGAATCATAGGGGAGGAAACCATGCGGGACACTGTGCAGATTCATGGGGAAGGAGGTGACCAAAAGGCGGTCAATGGTTGCAGGGATCATAGGAAGATGGGGACAACATGCAGTCATGTGAGGATCTAGGGCGAGGAAACAGGCGGTCACTGTGCAGATCATGGGGGAGACAACAGGCGGTTACTGTGCAGATCATAGGGGGGATCAAACAGGGGTCAAGTGCAGATCATAGGGGGAGACAACAGGCGCTCTCTGTGAGATCATAGGGGGAGGAAACAGGCTGTCACTGTGCAGATATAGGGGAAGGACAAACAGGCGTGGTCACCGTGCAGATTCGTAGGGGAAAGACAAAAGGCTGGTCATGTGCAGATCATAGGGGGTAGACAACAGGCGGTCACTGTGCAGATCATAGGGGAAGACAACAGGAGGTCACTGTGCAGATCATAGGGGAAGGGTAGACAACAGGCGGTCACTGTGCAGATCAGAGGGGAACAGGAGACAAAGGTGGTCACTTGAGAATCTAGGGGAAGGGGGGGGACAATCGGCGGTCACTGTGCAGATCATAGGGTCGAGGACAACAGGCGGTCACTCGCAGAATTATAGGGGTAGACAAAGCGCGGTTCACTGTGCAGATCATAGGGGGAAGACAACAGGCGGTCACTGTGCAGATCATAGGGGAAGATGGGGACAACAGGCGGTCACTGCAGATCATAGGGGAAGAGGATACAAAGGCGGGGGTTTTTTCCCCCCCACTGTGCAGATCATAGGGGAAGAGGAGAATCAGGTGGTCACAGTGGCGATCATAGGGGTAGGATGGGGACAAAGGCGGTCATGGCAGATCAATAGGGGAAGACAACAGGCGGTCACTGTGCAGATCATAGGGGAAGACAACAGGCGGTCACTGGGCAGATCATAGGGGAAGACAACAGACGGTCACTGTACAGATCATAGGGGGAAGGGGGAGACAACAGGCGGTCACTGTGCAGATCATAGGGGAAGAGGAGACAACAGGCGGTCACTGTACAGATCATAGGGGAAGATGGGGACAACAGGCGGTCACTGTGCAGATCATAGGGGAGGACAACAGGCGGTCACTGTGCAGATCGTCGGGGAAGATGGGGACAACAGGCGGTCACTGTGCAGATCATAGAGGAAGACAACAGGCGGTCACTGTGCAGATCATATGGGAAGGGGAGACAACAGGTGGTCACTGTGCAGATCATAGGGGAAGGGGAGACAGGCGATCACTGTGCAGATCATAGAGGAAGACAACAGGCGGTCACTGGGCAGATCATAGCGGAAGACAACAGACGGTCACTGTAGCGATGTGAGGGGTAAGGGGGAGACAACAGGCGGTCACTGTGGAGATCATAGGGGGAGAAAACAGGCGGTCACTGTTGCAGATCATGGGGGAAGACACAGGGGTCTGTGCAGATCATAGGGGAAGACAAACAGGCTGGTCACTGTTGATGATCATATGTGGAGACAACAGGCGGTCACTGTGCTGATCATAGGGGAAAGACAACAGGCAGTCACTGTGCAGATATGGGGGAGACAACAGGGCGGTCACGCTTGCAGATCGTAGGGGTAGACAACAGGGCGGTCACTGGCAGATCATAGGGGAAAGGAGACATCCGGCTGGTCACTGTGCGATCATAGGGGAGGACAACAGGCAGTCACTGCAGATCATAGGGGAAGACAACAGACGGTCACTGTGCAGATCATAGGGGAAGGAAACGGCGGTCACTCGTGCAGGATCATAGGGGGGAAGACAAACAGGCGGTCACTGTGCAGATCATAGGGTGAGTCAAAGCAGGCGGTCACTGTGCATATTCATGGGGGGAGCAACTGGCAGTCACTGTGCAGTATAGGGGGAGGACAACGGCGGTTCACTGTGCTGATATAGGGGAAGACAAACAGGGCAGTCACTGTGCAGTCATAGGGGAGACAACAAGGCGGTTCATGCATATAGGGGAGGACAACAGGCAGTCACTGCAGATCATAGGGGAAGGGGTAGACAACAGCGGTACTGTGAGATATAGGGGGAGAACAGGCGGTCCACTGTGCAGATCATAGGGGGAGACAAAAGGCGGTCACTGTGCAGATCATAGGGGAAGGACACAGGCGGTCATGTGCAGATCATAGGGGGAGTCAACAGGCGGGTTCACTGTGAGATCATAGGGGAAAGACAAAGGGTCACTGTGCAGATAGTAGGGGAAGACAACAGGCGGTCACTGTGCAGATCATAGGGGAAGACAACAGGCGGTCACTGGGCAGATCCTAGGGGAAGACAACAGACGGTCACTGTACAGATCATAGGGGAAGGGGAGGTCAAAACAGTCGGTAACTCGTGCAGATCATAGGGGAGGACAACTTGCGGTCACTGTGCAGTAATCATAGGGGTAGAGGAAGACCAACAGGCGGGTCACTGTGCAGATCATAGGGGAAGATGGGGACAACCAGGCGGGTCATGTTGCAGATATAAGGGCGAGGACAACAGGGGGTCATGTTGCAGATCATAGGGGGGAGACCAAACAGGCGGGGGTCACTGTGCAGATCATAGGGGGAGCCATCAGGCGGTCACTGTGCAGATATAGTGGGAGACAAACAGGCGCGTCACTGTGCAGATCATAGGGGAAGACAAAGGCGGTCACTGTTGCAGATCAAGGGGAGACAACAGGCGGATATTCACTTGTGAGATCATAGGGGAAGACAACAGGCGGTCACTGTGCAGAAAAGTGGTAGACAACAGGCGGTCACTGTGAAGATCATATGAGAGACAACAGGAGGTCACTGTGCAGATCATAGGGGAAGGGGGAGACAACAGGCGGTCTCTTGCTGATCATAGGGGGAAGGGGGGAGACAACAGGCGGTCACTGTGCAGATCATAGGGGAAGAGGAGACAAACCTCAGGCGGGTCACTGTTGCAGATCATAGGGGAAGCAGGAGACAAAGGTGGTCACTGTGCAGATTTAGGGGAAGATGGGGACATTCGGCAGGTCACTGTGACAGATCATTGGGGAGGACACAGGCGTCACTCTCTGCAGATCATAGGGTAGACAACAGGCGGTCACTGTGCAGATCATAGGGGAAGACTACCGGCTGTCACTGTGCAGATCATAGGGGAAGATGGGGACAACAGGCTGGGGTCACTGCAGATCATAGGGGAAGAGGAGACAACAGGCGGTCACTGTGCAGATCATAGGGGGAGAGAGAAAAGGTGGTCACTGTGCCGATCATAGGGGGTAGATGGGGACAATCAGGCGGTCATGAGATCATAGGGGGGAGACAACAGGCGGTTACTGTGCAGATCATAGGGGAAGGACAACAGGGCGGTTCAGTTGGGCAGATCATAGGGGAAGGACAACAGACGGTCACTGTGATATATAGCGGGAAAGAGGAGACAAAGGCCGGTCATGTCCAGATCATAGGGGAGATGGGGGAAACAGGCGGTCACTTGTTGCAGATCATAGGGGAAGAGGTGACCAACAGGGGTACTGTACAAGATCATAGGGGAAGATGGGGACAAACAGGCTGTCACTGTGCAGATCATGGGGAGGACAACAGGCGGGTCACTGTGCAGTGTCGGGGAAAAGGTTGGGGACAACAGGCTGGGTCACTTGCAGATCATAGAGGAAGGACAACAGGCGGTCATGTTGAGATCTATGGGAAGGGGGAGTCAAACAAGGTGGTCACTGTGCAGATAATAGGGAAGGGGAGCAACAGCGGTCACTGTGCAGATCATTGGGGTAGGACAACCAGGCGGTACTGGCAGATAAAGGGGAGACAACAACGGTACTGTACAGGATCATAGGGTGGGAAGGGGGAGAAAAACAGGTTGGTATCTGTGGAGATCATAGGGGAGGACATACAGGCGGGTCACTGTGCAGATCATAGGGGAAGGGTCATGTGCAGATCATAGGGGGAGACAACAGGCTGGTCACTGTGCAGATCATAGGGGGGAAGACAACGCGGTCACTGCAGATCATAGGGGAAGGGGGAGACAACAGGCGGTCACTGTGCAGATCATAGGGGAGGACAACAGGCGGTCACTGTGCTGATCATAGGGGAAGACAACAGGCAGTCACTGTGCAGATCATAGGGGGGAAGTCAAACAGGCGGTCACTGTGCAGATCGTAGGGGTAGATACAGGCGGTCATTGTGCAGATCATGGGGGAGACAACAGGCGTCAACTGTGCAGATCATAGGGAAAAAGAGGGACCAACAGGCGGTCATGTGCCAGTCATAGGGGAAGACAACAGGCGGTCACTGCAGATCATAGGGGAGGACAACAGGCGGTCACTGTGCAGATCATAGGGGAGACAAAGGCGGTCACTGTGCAGATTCATAGGGGAAGAACAAACGCGCGGTCATGTGCAGATCATTAGGGTGAGAAACAGGCGGTCACTGTGCAGATCATAGGGGTGAGACAATCAGGCGGTCACTGTGCAGTTTCCTAGGGGGAGAAACAGGGCGGTCCTTGTCTGTCTAGGGGAAGAAACAGGCAGTCACTGTGCAGATCATAGGGGGTGACAAAGGTCGGTCACTGCAGTCTAGGGGAGGACAACAGGGCAGTCACTGTTCAGATCATAGGGGGAAGGGGGAGACAACAGGCGTCAATGTGCAGATCATAGGGGGAGGACAACAGGCGGGTCATGTGCAGATCATAGGGGGAGACAAACAGGCAGTCACTGCAGATCCATAGGGGAGACAACAGGCGCGGTCACTTGTGCAGATCTTTGGGGGAGATACAGGCGGTCACTGTGCAAGATCTTAGGGGGAAGACAACAGGCGGTCACTGTGAGATCTTAGGGGAAGACCAACACGCGGTTCACTGTGCAGATCATAGGGGGAAGATGAGGACAAATCAGGTGGTCACTGCAGTTCATAGGGGAAGATGGGGACAACAGGCGGTCACTTTGCAGATCATAGGGAAGAGGAAAACAGGCGGTCATCTGTGCAGATCATTAGGGGAAAGAGAGAGACAACAGGCGGGTCACTGTGCAGATAATAGGGGTAAGAGAAGACAACAGGTGTAGTCCACTGTGCAGATCTATGGGAAGATGGGGAAACGGCGGTCCACTTTGCAGATCATAGGGGAGGACAACAGGCGGTCTCTGTGCAGTTCATAGGGCGAAGAGCGAGACAACAGGCGGTCACTGTGCAGATCATAGGGGAAGATGGGGACAACAGGTGGTCACTGCAGATCATAGGGGAAGACAACAGACGGTCACTGTACAGATCATAGGGGGAAGGGGGAGACAACAGGCGGTCACTGTGGAGATCATAGGGGGAGACAACAGGCGGTCCATGTTCAGATCAAAAGGGGGAGACAACAGCGGTCACTGTCCAGAATCATGGGGGAAGGGGGGAGACAACAGGCCGTGGTCATGTTCAGATATAGGGGAAGGGGAGACAAACAGAAGCGGTTCACTGGTGCAGATCATAGAGGGAAGACAATCAGGCGGTCACTGTGTGCAGTCATCGGGGGAAGACATCAGGGAGGTCACTGTGCAGTCATTGGGGAAGGGGGAGACAACAGGCGGTCACTGTGGAGATCATAGGGGGAGACAACAGGCGGTCACTGTTCAGATCATAGGGGGAGACAACAGGCGGTCACTGTACAGATCATAGGGGGAAGGGGGAGACAACAGGCGGTCACTGTTCAGATCATAGGGGAAGGGGGAGACAACAGGCGGTCACTGTGCAGATCATAGGGGGAGACAACAGGCGGTCACTGTGCAGATCATCGGGGAAGACATCAGGAGGTCACTGTGCAGATCATAGGGGAAGGGGGGAGACAACAGGCGGTCACTGTGCGGATCATAGGAGAAGAAACAGTCTCGGGTCACTGTGCAATCGTAGGCGAAGACAACAGGCGGGTTCCTGTGCAAATCGTTGGAGAAAGACAAACAGGCGGTCACCGTGCGGTCCATAGGGGAAGAGGAGACAACAGGGGGTTCACTGTGCAGTATAGGGGGAGACAACAGGCGGTCACTGCAGATCATAGGGTGAAGACAACAGGAGGTCACTGTGCGATCTTGGGGGAGACAACAGGCGGTCACTGTGAAGATAATAGGGGAAGGACAACAGGCAGTCTTTGTGCAGATCATTTGGGGAGACAACAGGCGTTCATGTGCAGATCATAGGGGGAGAACAACAGGGCGGTCACGTGCAGATCTTGGGGGAAGACGAGACAACAGGTGGTCACTGCAGATCATAGGGGAAGATGGGGACAACAGGCGGTCACTGTGCAGATCATAGGGGAAGACAACAGGCGGTCACTGTGCAGATCATAGGGGAAGGCAAACAGGCGGTCACTGTGGCAGATCATGGGGGGAGACAACAGGCGGTCACTGGTGCAGCTTCATAGGGGAAGTACAACAGGCGCGGTCACTGTGCAGAATATAGGGGAAGAGGAGAACAGGCGGTCACTGTGCGTCATAGTGGGGATGAGGAGACAACAGGTTGGTCAATGCAGATAATAGGGAGATGGGGACATACAGACGGTCACTATGCAGACATAGGGGAAGACAACAGGGCGGTCATGTGAGATTATAGGGGAGACAACAGGCAGGTCCACTGTGCAGATCATAGGGGAAGATGGGGACAACAGGCGGTCACTGTGCAGATCATAGGGTGGAAACAGGCCGTCACAGTGCAGATCATAGGGGAGGACAACAGGCGGTCACTGTGCAGATCATAGGGGAAGACAACAGGCGGTCACTGTGCAGATCATAGGGGAAGACAACAGGCGGTCACTGTGCAGATCATAGGGGAAGAGGAGACAACAGGCGGTCACTGTGCAGATCATAGGGGAAGAGGAGACAACAGGTGGTCACTGCAGATCATAGGGGAAGATGGGGACAACAGGCGGTCACTGTGCAGATCATAGGGGAAGATGGGGACAACAGGCGGTCACTGTGCAGATCATAGGGGAGGACAACAGGCGGTCACTGTGCAGATCATAGGGGGAGACAACAGGCGGTCACTGTGCAGATCATAGGGGGGGACAACAGGCGGTCACTGGGCATATCATAGGGGGAGACAACAGGCAGTCACTGTGCAGATCAAAGGGAAGGGGGAGACAACAGGCGGTCACTGTGCAGATCATAGGGGAAGACAACAGGCGGTCACTGTGCAGATCAAAGGGGAAGGGGAGCTAACAAGCGGTCACATTTTCTTACAGAGACATTAAGACGTTAAACATCTTCCTCACCAAAGCCAACCTGATAAAGCTGGGGGACTACGGCCTGGCCAAGCAGCTGAACTCGGAGTTCTCCATGGCGGAGACGGTGAGCTGCGGTTGCGGCGGTGTGAGTTGTGGTTGCGGTGGTGTGTGGCTGTGGTTGCGGCGGTGTGAGCTGTGGTTGCGGCGGTGTGAGCTGTGGTTGCGGCGGTGTGAGCTGTGGTTGCGGCGGTGTGAGTCGTGGTTGCGGCGGTGTGAGCTGTGGTTGCGGCGGTGTGAGCTGTGGTTGCGGCGGTGTGAGTCGTGGTTGCGGCGGTGTGAGTTGTGGTTGCGGCGGTGTGAGCTGTGGTTGCGGCGGTGTGAGCTGTGGTTGCGGCGGTGTGAGCTGTGGTTGCGGCGGTGTGAGTTGTGGTTGCGGTGGTGTGAGCTGTGGTTGCGGCGGTGTGAGCTGCGGTTGCGGCGGTGTGAGCTGTGGTTGCGGCGGTGTGTGCTGTGGTTTTGCGTGCGAGTGTTTGTGCTGTGGATGCGGGGGGCGGTGTGTGCTGTGGTTGCGCTGGGTGTATTTGTGAGCTGTGGTTGCGGCGGTGTGAGCACTGTTGCGGCGGTGTGGGTTGCGGCGGTGTGAGCAGTGGTTGTGGTCGGTTTCTGTGTTGTGAAGCTGCGGTTGCGGAGGTGTGTGCTGTGGTTGCGGCGGTGTGAGTTGTGGTTGCGGAGGTGTGAGCTCTGTTGCGGCGGTGTGAGCTGTGGTTGCGGCGGTGTGAGCACTGTTGCAGCGGTGTGAGCTGCGGTTGCAGCGCTGTTCTGCGGTTGCGGCGGTGTGAGTCGTGGTTGCGGCGGTGTGAGTTGCGGTTGCGGCGGTGTGAGTCGTGGTTGCGGCGGTGCGAGTCGTGGTTGCGGCGGTGCGAGTCGTGGTTGCGGCGGTGTGAGTCGTGGTTGCGGCGGTGTGAGCCGTGGTTGCGGCGGGGTAGTGAGCTGTGGGTTGCGGCGGGTAGTGTGTGAGGCGTGGTTGCGGCGGTGTGAGCTGTGGTTGCGGAGGTGTGAGCTGTGGTTGCGGAGGTGTGAGCTGTGGTTGCGGAGGTGTGAGCTGTGGTTGCGGCGGTTTGTGTGTCGTGGTTTGCGGCTGGTCGTGTGGTTTGATGTGAGCTGCGGTTGCGGTGGTGTGAGCTGTGGTTGCGGCGGTGTGCGCTGTGGTTGCGGCGGTGTGGGCTGCGGAGGAGTGTGCTGTGGTTGCGGCGGTGTGAGCTGCGGTTGCGGTGGTGTGAGCTGTGGTTGCGGCGGTGTGAGCTGTGGTTGCGGCGGTGTGAGCTGTGGTTGCGGCGGTGTGAGCTGTGGTTGCGGCGGTGTGAGCTGTGGTTGCGGCGGTGTGAGCTGCGGTTGCGGCGGTGTGAGTTGTGGTTGCGGTGGTGTGAGCTGCGGTTGCGGTGGTGTGAGCTGTGGGTGCGGCGGTCTGTGTGCTGCGGGGTTGCGTCGGTTTTTGGGTGAGCTTGTGGTTTGGTGCGGTGGGTGTGAAGCTTGTGGTTGCGGTGGTGTGAGCTGTGGTTGCGGAGGTGTGAGCTGTGGTTGCGGCGGTGTGAGCTGTGGTTGCGGCGGTGTGAGCTGTGGTTGCGGCGGTGTGAGCTGCGGTTGCGGCGGTGTGAGTCGTGGTTGCGGTGGTGTGAGCTGCGGTTGCGGTGGTGTGAGCTGTGGTTGCGGCGGTGTGAGCTGCGGTTGCGGCGGTGTGGGTGTGGAGTCGGTGGTGGTTGCGCGGTGGTGTGAGCTGTGGTTGCGGCGGTGTGAGCTGTGGTTGCGGCGGTGTGAGCTGTGGTTGCGGCGGTGTGAGCTGTGGTTGCGGCGGTGTGAGCTGTGGTTGCGGCGGTGTGAGTTGTGGTTGCTTGGGGTTTTTGAGTCGTGGTTCGGTGGTTGTGAGCTGCGGGTTGCGGTGAGGGTGAGCTGTGCTTGCGGCGGTCGTGTGCTGCGGTCTGCGGCGGTCAGATTTGGTGTTGTGGGTGTGAGCAGGTGGTGGCGGTGGGTGTGAGCAGGTGGTTGCGGTGTTATTCGTGAGCTGCGGATTGCGGTGTTTTGGGATGCTGAGCTGTGGTTGCGGCGGAGTTGTCTTTGCATATTGTGAGCTGTGGTTGCGGCGGTGTGAGCTGCGGTTGCGGCGGTGTGAGCTGCGGGTGCGGCGGTGTGAGCTGCGGTTGCGGTGGTGTGAGTCGGGGTGGTGGCGGTGGGAGCTGTGGTTGCGGCGGTGTGAGTTGCGGTGGTGTGAGCTGTGGTTGCGGCGGTGTGAGCTGTGGTTGCGGCGGTGTGAGTTGCGGCGGTGTGAGCTGTGGTTGCGGCGGTGTGTGCTGTGGTTGCGGCGGTGTGAGCTGTGGTTGCGGAGGTGTGAGCACTGTATGCGGCGCTGTTGTCTTCGTTGGCTGTGAGCTGCGGTTTGGGGGGCGGCGGTGTGAGCTCTGGTTGCGGCGGTGTGTGCTGTGGTTGCGGCGGTGTGAGCTGTGTTTGCGGCGGTGTGAGCTGTGGTTGCGGCGGTATGTGCTGCGGTTGCGGCGGTGTGAGCTGCGGTTGCGGCGGTGTGTGCTGTGGTTGCGGCGGTGTGAGCCGTGGTTGCGGCGGTGTGAGCTGCGGTTGCGGCGGTGTGAGTAGTGTGCGTAGTAACGCGCGCTCTGCACCCTCTTTCACACTTCTGCATTTCGTTGCAGTGTGTCGGGACGCTATACTACATGTCTCCTGAGCTGTGCCAAGGGGTGAAGTACAGCTTCAAGTCTGACATCTGGGCGGTGGGCTGTGTGCTGTATGAGCTGCTGACGCTGACCCGCACCTTTGATGCCACGGTGAGCCGCGCTCCTGGTCCTGCCCCCGCGCTCTTGTCGCAGCTGCAGCTGTCGTCTCACTGTCATCTCTGCCCCCAGAATCCACTCAACCTGTGTGTGAAGATCGTGCAGGGGAATTGGGCTGTGGAGCTGGATAACAGCGTGTACTCCCAGGAGCTGATCGACGTAGTGTGGCTGTGCCTGCAGCAGGTGAGTGTGCACTCCCAGGATATGTCATACTGTGGCTGTGCCTGCAGCAGGTGAAGTGTTGCAATCCCAGGGATAGGTCATACTGTGGTTGTGCTGCAGCAGGTGAGTGTGCCTCCTGGATATGTTCATACTGTGGTTGATGTCTGCAGCAGGTATGAGTGTGCCACTCCCGGATAGGTCATACTGTGGTGTGTTGCAGCAGGTGAGTGTGCACTTCCCAGGATATGTTCATTACTGTGGCTGTGTCTGCAGAGGTGTGTGTGCATACAGGTTATATATACTGTGGTTGTGTCTGCAGAACGAGTGTGGTGTGCACTCCCAGGATATGTCATTACTGTGCTGTGTCGCAGCAGGTGAGTGTGCACTCCTGGATATATCATTCTGTGGTTGGTCTGCAGCTGTGGAGGTGCACTCCCAGGAATATATCTCTTACTTGTGGTTGTGTCTGCAGCAGGTGAGTGTGCACTCCCAGGATATGTCATACTGTGGTTGTGTCTGCAGCAGGTGAGTGTGCACTCCAGGATATGTCATACTGTGGTTGTGTCTGCAGCAGGTGAGTGTGCACTCCCAGGATATGTCATACTGTGGTTGTGTCTGCAGCAGGTGAGTGTGCACTCCCAGGATGTCATACTGTGGTTGTGTCTGCAGCAGGTGAGTGTGCACTCCCAGGATATATCATACTGTGGTTGTGTCTGCAGCAGGTGAGTGTGCACTCCCAGGATATGTCATACTGTGGTTGTGTCTGCAGCAGGTGAGTGTGCACTCCCAGGATATGTCATACTGTGGTTGTGTCTGCAGCAGGTGAGTGTGCACTCCCAGGATATGTCATACTGTGGTTGTGTCTGCAGCAGGTGAGTGTGCACTTCTAGGATATGTCATACTGTGATTGTGCCTGCTGCTGTGGTGTGCATCCAGGATTGTCATACTGTGGTTGTGTTGCAGCGGGGAGAGTGCACCCAGGATATGTCTTACTGGGTTTTTTTGCAGCAGGTGAGGGGGTGGCACTCCAGAAATTCTATGTGGTTTGTGCTGCAGAGGTGAGTGTGCACTCCCGGGGATTTTTCAAATGGGTGTGCCGCGAGGGAGTGTGCACTCCCGGGGATATGTCATATGTGGTGGCTGCGCAGTGAGTGTGCATTTAGGATATTCTACTGGGTTTGTTGAGGGTGGTGTGCACTCCCGGATGTCTTGTGGTTGTGCCTGAGCAGGTGAGTGTCACCCGGATATTCATATGTGGTTGTCTGAGGGTGAGTGTGATTTCCAGGAATGTCTTATGTGGTTTTCCTGAAGGGTGAGGGCACCAAAATTATCGTGGTGTGCTGAAGGTGAGTGTACTTCCAGGATAGTCTACTGTGGTTGTGTTGCAGCGGGGTGTGCCCCCGGATATGTCTACTGTGGTTGTGCCTGAGGGTGAGGTAACTCCAGGTATTATACTTTTGGTTGTTTTGCAGCGGTGAGTGTGCACCCCCAGGTTTTCATACTGTGGTTGTTTTTGCGAGGTGGGGTGAACCCCAATATGTCTACGGGGTTTGGGGGTTTCCCGGGGGGGTGAGTGTGCACTCCCGGAAAATTATACTGGGTTTGTGTCTGAGCAGGTGGGGTGTGCATCCCGGATATTCATAGTGGTTTGTCTGCAGCAGGGAGTGTCACTCCCGGATAGTCATACGTGGTTGTGCTGCAGCGGGGGTGTGACTCCCAGGATATGTCATACTGTGGTTGTGTCTAG
>JAODAL010067688.1:0-17176 GCA_025379985.1 Phyllomedusa bahiana | reverse complement strand
TATTTCATCAAAAAATTTTTATGATAAAAGCGGGGTTTCCGGGCTTGAACCTTCGGGGTTGGGGCACTGCCCGAAAATCCTGTTTTTCCCCCCTTTCCCTTTGTGGGCCAAAAAACCCCTTTTAAAAATATCTGGGGGGCCCCATATCCCGCATGCCTGGAAAAAACCCCTTTGGCTAAAATTTTTCGCCCCAATGCTCAGCTTTCTAAATTCGTGACTTGTTGGGTGGGAAAGGGGGGTTTTGAAAGTTGGTTTGGACCCCATTCAACAAAGTTAAAATTAAAGGGCCCCCTCCTCGACTTTTGTATTTTTTTTAAAACCCGCCTTTTCCCCCTGTTCTGCCCCCAAAAGTCCTTTTTTTGCGGGAATTGGGTTTAAGGTTTTTAAAACTTTTGGGGGTGGGCCCCCAAAAAACCCTCCCAGGCTGGGCTTTCCCCTTACTCTTTTGGCCCAAGCAGAGGGGGTTGGGCTCCCCCGGGGCCTGAAACCCTTTTTTCCCTGGGGGGCAACTATGAAAAAGGGGTTTGGCCCTCTTTTATAATGCTTTTTCGAAACTGTGGTTTTTCCAACTTGAATCCCCCAAATGTATGGTGTTTCCAGTGGCAGCACTCCCCAAAGCTGGGGGCCCACACATCCCTTTAAAAAAAAACTCCTTAAACCACCCCCCCAATGGTGCCCGACCCTATAGCCGAAATGTGGGGCTTTTAAACCCCCCCCAAAATGCCCTTTTCGGGCCGGGGGGACCACTCACCATTTAAGGGGGGTTAACCCGGGGGGTTTGTAATGGGCCATTTTCCCTGGCCCGGGTTTCGGGTGGGGGGGATTCCAAACCCCCGGGGGGGGTGTGGGGTGGACCCTTGATTAACAAAGGGGAGAAACAAGGGGGGTAAAATTTTTCTGGGGTTTAAAATTTTTTCTTTTCGGGACTTTTCGGTTTTACCTTTTAAAACCCTCACTGGATCTACACGGGCCCCCCTCTCCCTTTTTGGGGGAAATTGGTGTTGAGGGGGAAACCCCCTGGGGGGAAGCACCCTCTCAAGGTCTATGGTTTTGCTGACCCCCCCCAAACTGTACAGAGCTATCCTTTCCCAAAGGAGTGGGAGAGGGAATTGGGGAGAACTTTTAAAGCAGGGGGGACTGGGAGAAGACTTTCTTTCTAAACTAAAATCTCCTCGAAAACCCCCAGGATTTAATTATAAAATTTCACGCGCGGGTCAGAGTTGGCTTTTTACATTCCCTTCCCCTGGGGCCTCTCCTGTTGCCGTTGCCAATGTGTTGGCCAATGTCTCTTTTTGGTGGGGCGCTCAAAGATCCAGCCTATGGTTGAAAGGCGGGAAACCTCATCCTTTCCCATTACTGGGATTAAAATGCCAAATGCCCCGGGGCCCCCTACTTATTTTCAATATCGCTCTCCCGACATCTGCTCTCAGGGTCCCCTGCTTCTTTTTGATCCGGGCCCCGCGAGATGTTATCCCGCGGTTGTGGTTGTCGTTCGGACCCCGATATCCCCGCATGGTAAGGGGGCCAGACTACAGCGAATGGGGGTTCCAAATGCACCCCCAAATGGCAGGGAAAACCCTCCGGTTTATGGGAAAATGGCTTGCGTTTTTCCCAAACTGGACCTTTTCGGTCCTTTTGGCTTGTCTTTACACTTTTCGAATCTAGGAATTTTCCCCTCGGGAAGAAGATAGATGGTTGATGATTGAAGTAAATGCGTTGAGACCACCATTTTCCCCTTAGGTTACCTTTATTTTTAAATGTTTTTGAAGTTTTTCTCTAATTCTTTCAAAGTAAAAAAAGCAACGGCGAATTGAGCCTGACATGGCTAAACCGCCCCCGATTCTCGCTATAGCACCCCTTCATTTTAAGGGGTGCATAAAAGATGATGTATTGCGAGATTGTATGTTGCTTATTGTTCTGGTTTTTTTTTTTTTTTTTTTTGCCCCCAACCCTCGAAAAATTTTTGGGTGCTATGCACTAAATGTATTTGAAAAGAATACTTTAACCTCATTTTATGTAATGCCTTTATAAATCTGTTCAATTTTAATAAAGCTCTTTTGAAAAGGAAAAAAAAGTTTTTAAGAGGGCCCTTTCTGTTTGAAGAGGAATGTGAAGTAGACCCGGAACTAATCGGTGACCTCGGGGAATTGGGGCCCCAAAATTTATCAGAGATCCATGCCTGATTCATCTTGTGAAAGTCAAACGATCCACATTTCTGTGGGGAAAATGGATGCCCATGATCTTGCTTTTGTCGTGTGTTGGATGTGTGCCCCGCATGCATGCCTTTGGGGAGGTGGTAAATAAAGATTCCAGAGGTCCCCCTTTAGGCTTTGCCACCTTTCCTGCTTGCTGCTGCCGCTACGGCTACTTGGACTCTACTCCCGTCACGTCGTGATGTTGTTTCCCCCGTGACATTTGAGGAAGGGAAACCCGCGCAACGTGTCTCCGTTTTTTCAAACAGCAAGGTCTCCATTTCCCCTTTTACTCCTTTTTTGGGTGGGTGGAAGGAAAGTGCTGATTTTTTTTTGTACCGGGGATCCAGGAGGGTGGGCCAGGTGCGTCGTCTTTTATTAAAACCGGTTCAGAGCCAGGGCCGGGTTTCAGGGGGGCGTTGAGGCCCGGCGGCGTCCGTCTCTATTAAAAGTAAAAAAATCCCTTATGACACAGCAACGAAACAGTCGTGCTAAAGCAGAGTGTGGAAGCGGAAGTGTGAGGTAAGACCTCCAGCCTTCCTCAGTACACAGTCAAGACCTGGGTAACGCTTGCCCCTCCGTATGAGTGCGGACCAATTGAGCTTCACTTGGAAATACTGGTGGTTAACGCTCCTGTTCCACCCAGGTGCCCTTTTTCTTGGCATTCTGTTGTTCATTTTGATGGCCTTAATGCGAGGATCATGTTGGAGGAAATAGAGCATCCAAGCACTCATGTGAGAGATGGAGCAATGATTTCCCAAGCCTCTGGGTCGAGGGGCACTAGCAAACTGATCTTCCTCATCTTCCTCCTCCACCTCAAATTCGCGCCAACCTCTTTCCAAGGCAGGGACGTCGGTAACGTCGGTGTCTAGGAATACCTCCTCCTCCTCCGCTTACTCCGCCAGAGCTTCAACACAGCCCTGACTTGCCTGAGATGATGCACCCTGAGAGCTGATGCGCTGCCTTGCACTAGCCCTAGACCCCGAACCACTGCCTAATGAAGACCGATGAAATTGTGAAACTGTCGGGCCTTGTGGATTTGACGGAGAGAAAGGCTCCGTGTCCGCATCTGTGTCTGTCTCCTCCTCCGTCGCTGGCGGGACCTGTTGTTTCACAGTGTCCAACGATCGTTCCAGAACTAAGATCACCACAATGCTCATGCTGACAAGGGCATTGCCCCGCACTGACCATTTTGGTGGCTTCTTCAAAACTGGCAAGGATGGTGCAGAGCTCTTTCACCTGCCTCCACTCTCGGTGTCTCAACACCCCGGACTGCTTGTCAGGCCATGTGTCACTTTGTACTGCGTAATGACATTGCGCTGCTGCCACAATCGCTGGAGCATGTGGAGGGTGGAATTCCAGCGTGTTGCCGCGTCAACAATGAGACGGTTGACGGGGAGGCCGAGCTGACGCTGCAACGCAGCCAGGCGGGACGAAGCAGGGTGCGAACGGCGGAAGTGCGAACATAGATTTCGAGCCTTCCTCAGCAGACAGTCCAGACCCGGGTAGCTCTTTAGAAATTTCTGGATGACAAGGTTCATGACATGTGCCAGGCAAGGGATGTGCTCCAGCCTACCGATCTTAAGGGCGGCCAGCAGATTTCGCCCGTTATCGCACACCACCTTGCCGGGCACAAGGTTCTTGTCACCCAGCCAGCGCTCAGTCTCGTTGCGGAGAGCCGTCCACAGCTCCTGACCTGTGTGTGGACGGTCTCCAAGACAGATTAATTTCAACACGGCCTAGTTTCTCTGGGCACGTGGTGCCACCAGAGGACCTTGGGGGAAAGAACCCTGCACCAGCCCTGCGGTTTTGAAGAGCATGCGCCGAGCCTGAGAGCCACCGTCACCCCCAGAAACATCCTCCCAGCTCACCCAGTGAGCTGTCACAGAGATATAGCAGCCTTGGCCGTGCTTACTAGTCCATGTGTCGGTGGTCAGATGGACTTTTCCGGCCACAGATGCAGACAACGCACTTGAAATTTTAGATGACACGTGGCTGGCCAGGGCAGGGACGGCTTTTCTGGCAAAGAAATGCCTGCTCGGCATCTGGTATTGGGGGCAGGCAAGGGCCATGACGTGGCAGAACCCATCTGTGTCCACCAGACGGAAAGGCAACATTTCCAAGGCCAAAAGCCTGGCAATGCCGACATTCAGGCTTTTGGCTTTGGGATGGTTTGGATTAAAGTGTTTCTTCTGCTCCCAAACCTGGAAGACAGAAGGCTGGCTGCTAGACTGTACGCTGTACGGCGTGGAGGTCATCAAACTGGCGGAAGGAGAAGGGGTAGGATGGGTCTCTGATGGTGCTGGTGGTACTTGGGTGACGGTGGAGGCTGAAGCGGAGGATGATCCCTGATCATGACTCTGAGAGACATGGGCAGCTGAGGAACGCTTGGTGGTGGCGGAGGAGGAGGAGCCGGAGACAGAAGGTGTGACAGTGGTTGGAGGCCCGGCGTCGGTCTGGCCTTTTTTGGCCAAGTGTTGCCTCCATTTCACCTCATGCATTCGCTGCATGTGACTAGACATGTTGGTGGTGGTTAAACACCTAAGGTTCTTGCCTCTACTTATGCGTTTATGGCAAAGGCGGCATATGACATCGCTGGGTGAATCAGAGGCTTGCTCAAAGAAGGCCCAGGCTTGAGAGGTCCTTGGCCTTTTTGACGGAGATAAGCGAGGAGCGGGGTTTCCGCTGACCGTGGCTGGTGGAATCATATCAGCGGACTTCTGCGACCGCCCTCTCCCTTTTTGAGGCGGGACCCGTACTGACACTACCCCATCGTCTTCCTCCTCGTCCAGTGATGAAGCGCTCGCAAGCAAATTCTGCTGAAAAGACCACGTTGGATCAGCAATGTCGTCATCATCATCATCAAGAAAGGTAACTTCGTCGTCCTGACATTCTGCATCCAGGAGCTGCGGGCTACAAGCAAGAGGGACTGCAAGGCGTTGCCGACCGCCCGGGATTTTTGACCGGCTTCCTTCTCCTCCTCTGATGGCATCAGTAACTGGGCGTCAGAGCAGAGAAAATCATCCTCTTTGGCCTCTTGATCTTTTAACATGCCTTCTGACCCCAACCGCATTTTGTCATCAAAGAGGTCTTCAGAAAATGGATTATCCACAGTGGTGGGTACACGAGTTGACATTTGGGCTGCTTCATGTTGGACGGATGCTGATGATGCTGATGATGACATTTGTGGCCGTGACTGGGAGGACGAGGAGGTAAGACTGCTGGATGCAGGTTGCATTAACCACTGAAGAACAGATTGGCGACGCTGCTCGTTACTGAGATTCACAGGGCAGTGACCCAGCGATGACAGGCCTGACGGTCCTGCAACTGACGATCCGCTGGCATGCGTGTTGTCGCCAGCACTGGAAGGAGCACCTTCTCTCGTACCTCTACCTCCATGTCCAACACCCTCTTTGCTCGCTTACCACCTAAGTTTCGCTCCATGTTCAGAAAGATACAAATTTGAGAAGGTATGGCTGAGTTTTGGAAAGTCTCTTATTAAAAGACGGCAAATCACAGCTATTCTCAAATCCCTCAAATCAAAACAAAATTGCTGGATTCAAATTTAACTGCAAGGTGGCTCTATCAACAAAGCTGGCCTGTGCCAAAGTGAAAAAAACACGTATCTGAAATGTATACGGGATAATAAAGGTATTTTTTGGCACCTATCAATTCACCTGTGGTGACTACAAAATTGCTGTATTCAAATTTAACTGCAAAGTAGATCTATCAACAAAGCTTGACTGACCAAAAGTGAAAATAACACCTGTATGAAAATTAAACTGGATAAAAAAAGTAATTTTATGGCACATATCAATAAACCTGTGGTGACTACTAAATTGCTGTATGCAAATTTAACTGCAAAGTAGATCTATCAACAAAGCTTGACTGACCAAAAGTGAAAAAAACACCTGTCTGAAATGTATGCGGGATAATAAAAGGTATTTTTTGGCACCGATTAATTCAACTGTGGTGACTTCTAAATTGCTGTATTCAAAATTAACTGCAAAGTAGCTCTATGAACAAAGCTTGACTGACCAAAAGTGAAAAAATCACCTGTCTGAAATGTATACAGGATAATAAAAGGTATTTTTGGCACCTATCAGTTCACCTATGGTGACTACAAAATTGCTGTATCAATTAACTGCAAACGAATAAGATCTACTCAACAACAAAAAGCTTGACTACCAAACAGTGAAAAAAACACCTGTCTGAAATGTATATGGGATAATAAAAGGTATTTTTTGGCACCTATCAATTCACCTGTGGTGACTACTAAATTGCTGTATTCAAATTTAACTGCAAAGTAGCTCTATGACAAAGCATTGACTGACAAAAGTGAAAAAAAACACCTGTCTGAAATGTATCGGGATAATAAAAGGTTTTTTTTGGCACCCATCAATTCACCTGTGGTTCATACAAAATTTGTGTATTCAAATTTAACTGCAAAGTAGATCTATCAACAAAGCTTGACTGACCAAAAGTGAAAAAAACACCTGTCTGAAATGTATACGGATATTAAAAGGTATTTTGGCACCTATCAGTACACCTGTGGTGACTACAAAGTTGCTGGATTTAAATTTAACTGCAAGGTGGCTCTATCAACACAGCTGGCCTGCGCAAAAGTGAAAAAAAAACACGTATCTGAAATGTATACGGAATAATAAAAGGTATTTTTTGGCACCTATCAATTCACCTGTGGTGACTGCAAAATTGCTGTATTCAAATTTAACTGCAAAGTAGATCTATCAACAAAGCTTGACTGACCAAAAGTGAAAAAAACACCTGTCTGAAATGTATACAGATATTAAAAGGTATTTTTGGCACCTATCAGTACACCTGTGGTGACTACAAGTTGCTGGATTCAAATTTAACTGCAAGGTGGCTCTATCAACAAAGCTGGCCTGCGCCAAAGTGAAAAAACATGTATCTGAAATGTATACGGGATAATAAAAGGTATTTTTTGGCACCTATCAACCTGTGGTGACTACAAAATTGCTGTATTCAAATTTAACTGCAAGGTGGCTATATCAACAAAGCTGGACTGGGCAAAATTGAAAAAGAACACCTATCTGAAATGTATACTGATAATAAAAGTGGAGTTTTGCACCTAACAAATAGACCTGCAGTTACTAGAAAAGATCTGTATCCTAATATAAGGCAATGCAATGTCTAAACAAAGTTTTGGCTGTACAATATCCAGTTTCCCTTATAGAGCTTGTCTGTGTTCGCCCACGGGCCCCCCCTCACTCCCTCCCCCCGCTCCCCTCATGACTTGACAGCGGTAGATGCTCCTTTAAAATTCTCTGCCTAACTACCTAAAATCTGCAAATCTCTGATCTAACTAACTTCTAAGGTTCACAGCTAAAAGTAGAGCTGTCTCTATGAAAAAATAGAATAATTTCGCTGAGCTGTTTGCTGAGCTGTTTGGACAGAGGCAGAGCGCACGTCCTACTGCTATGAGACGCTGAGAGACACTGATCATGAACAGGAAGGGCTGTTCTATGTAAAACGAGGTCATGTGATTTTTCCAGCCAATCGCAACCATACACATCCCAGTCATGACGTCACACACACATCTCACCCTGTTCTAGTCTGTAAGCTGATTTGCTGGCCGCCAAAATGACAGGAAGTGCCGAAAATGGCGCGATATTAATAGATTATGCACAGATTTTAACCTAAATTATCGCGTGATCTAAAAAATCCGATCAACGTAAATACTGTGCCGATTTCAACTTTGTTGATAATAATCGCTCAACACTATCCAGCACCCCTAGGCCAAAAACCTAGTCCATCACACCACATATGTCGCTTACTACTATAGGCATTTGGCTTTTGCTGCCCCGACAGTAGTCAGTAAAACGGAGGGCAGATGACTCTATGCTCTGTAATAGTTTCCGAGCGTCCTGACGATGCGCATGCAGTTAAAAAGATGCTGTGGGGAATAATTGACATCCCGGTTGACCAGTCCATACCTATGGAGGTACATGTGTCAGTCTTGGAGCTCACAAGAAGATCCCCCAGGTTTCTGGAGGGCCAGTGCAACACTGGTTCTGAAAGTGCTGACCATTTTCAGTGAAGTACTGATGTAGCAAAGCTTAATTTGACATTTAATGCACAATAATACTTGTGGCACATTATCTCCACTTTTTTAATGTCTTCTGATTAAATGTCTGTAGTAAGTTATCTATGATAAATAATCTTTTCTACATCCTTAGTGCTATATTATTGCACTAAGTTGAACATGGCACTATTTTCTTCTCTCAGATTTCATATGGACTAGGCAGAAAAACATTCTCTACTGCTCCATATTAAAATTGCAGGCATACAGGCTATATTATGATGCTGTAGACTTCCATGTTTGTGTACTTGAAACTTGTACCTGGTAGCATGCATGAGACCTTAAAGTGATATTCTGGTTTTAGCGAATGTTGTTCTTTGTAATAAGAAAAGTGGTTCAATTTTCCTTTATGCATGATTTCACGCTCTCTGCTTGCTGTTATTCAGAAGAAAACTGTAATGTTTACTTCCAATGGATACAAATCTTTTCTGGTCTTATGATGATAAAATAAAATTAGATGAAATCTTTTTTTCACTATACTGTTTATAGCAAACCTCTAGCTAGGCTTTTCTCTACCCAGGACAAATGTCCTATCTCCATATCTAAGTACCCTGACAAGGGTGAAGTGGATTGTTGGAAGCCATCACTCCAGGCACCTGCCTGGATTACTTTCTCCTAGCTATGCCCTTTCTTTAAAGATATACAAGATAAACATAGGTATCTTTAAAAAGCCACATCACTAAGAAGTATTTGTGTGCAGCGTTGATACAGAGCATCAGCAACAGAAATCAACAGCGCATACAGTACCTATCCACCTTGCCTGCTAATGAAGGTGCATGTGGGATTTGGGAAGCTAAAGAAAAGCAAGGGAGAGCTATTTCTCGTACCAATTTAAGTTTTTGCAACAGAGAAACAATTTTTTTCATACATTTATATTTTAAGATTTCACTTAAAATTGTTTGCATTTATATATACTATTTTACATAGGATAACTTATTTAATTCATTTGTGTGCAAATACAGAATCATATTTTTACAGCTGTAAAGAACTTAAAATTGTCTTGGATAAAATTTTATCTGAAAGTATGAAATTAAATATACAGATTATTGCAGGGCACTTCACCACATATCTGCCCTGGATCTTATATTTTGCTGCTTTCTGATCAAATCTTGTTGTTGTAGTTGTTCTGTCACTTCTTTTTGCTGTTCTGTGTTACTATGCAACCAATTGTTTATTGCTGAGCTACTGATTATGATTCCATTAGACCTCACTGTTTAAACCCAGCCAGGTCTCTCACTCATTTTATTACCATACCTCTAATTACCATATCGTGATTCCTGACATTTGGTTTTCTGATTTTTTATTCTACTGTATTTAACCCCTTGTTGTGACATCCTGGTCTGATCTTCGCCTCTGGTTTGATTCCTTGCATTGTTTCTGACTGTTGGTCAACCTTGTCACAGCCTAGTTGTCCTGAATACTGTGACTGTCTATTAGTATCTTTTCTTACAATTCTGCTACCACCTGTAACCTACTCAGTGGGCCACAACCCTTTGCCATCAAAGTGCAAAACATTTTGGAAGGTTAAGAGCGGAGACCAGAGTAGCCTTTAGAAGAGTTTTCCTGTCGGGCTAAACCTATCACTATCATTAAATTAGTAATTGAAAGTCCATACACTGGTATTGCATAGAGGCCTTCCATTGCTTGTGTCTGCCCCAATGTTAAGTTGCAGGGTTAGGCTGACAAGTGTTGCTCATATAAGGGCATGTTCAGTTTGACCAAACTTGTGAAAAAAGGTTTGACCTGTCCTGGGTCCAATTTTTTTTTCTCTAACCCTATCCATACTTCTTATAACCTTAACTATAAACTTAAGTTAGGGTTTTTAGGGTGTGTTATGGATTGACTTGCCTTTCTTTGGCGCTCCAGGCTTCTTATCTCAACCATCCGATGTCACTTCCAGACACCCCTATGTTGTAGGAAGCAGAAATGACTTTGACGTAACTTTGAACATCACAATGGAAGTGATGCCATGACAGGTGCGGTGCAAGACCTAAAGATATAGGTGACACTGAAAGGTAAGTTAACGTTTTAGAACCTCTGAAGATCCTAACCCCAGTTCTAAACCCACCAATTGGTTCGATAATATGGTAAATTTTTTGCCAAAATGTAATTTTGCCATAGATTTGCTTAGATTAAGGTTACAATCATCATTTAAACAAATCTAAAGTGCAAAACCAATAAAAACCAAACAACTAATGAGGAGTGGGGAAACCTCATGGGTCAAATGGAGAACTGGGATAAGTTCAGTGAGAGCTGCAACTAATTGTCTGCAGCATCCCCACTTACAATATCAGCAGAGAACTTGATCGATTGGCTATTATTTATGACAATAATATAGTCTTGGCATTCATAACTGACAGAACATACCCCAAATTTATTATGAAAACACACACTTTCTTTCCAAGTTTTATCTATGCCCTACAAATGTTCAAAGCAATTTTCAATAGTGACACAACAGATGTCTTGGATATGGACACAACAGCTTCAGTGATACATTTTCTCAAGTCATTCAGATCCTGTGACTAGCAGAGCAGATATACTTATTTCTTAATGTAGCCCTTTAGAAAGAAGCTGCAGGGTTTTAGATCAAGTGATCATGGAGGCCTGCACAACATTGGTGAGTCATTGTTTCCAGCAACAATGCAATGATCTATTAGAGCTCATTTAGGTATCACAAACATCTAAGTGGAAAGGTGCAGGTTCACTATCCTGCTGAAAGACAGTGTTTGGTGGTAGTTCCTCTGTCTGTGGTGTAAACCATCCCTCTAACTTGTCCAGGTAGGAGCGGATAAAGACAGTATACAAGCTCCCTCTTTTTTGCTGATAAGCAAAAAAGAGGGAGCCATAGACTTTGTAACTGCTTGTTGCACAGAAAACATTGACTTTGGTTGAGTCCCTCATGTCCTCAATAGGAACACATGGTTATCTCAGCTCTAATTTCTTAAGTTGTGGCACTTGACTTCCCCACTGAGATGAAAGGTCGCCTTATTGCTGAACACCAGTCTATCAATGAATTTATCCTCTTCCAGCCGTCTCTGCAAATCAATGCAAAAGTCACTGCTTTTTGGTTTATTTTCTGGTTTCATCTCCTGAAGAAGATTGCATATGTTACATTTGGCTCTTGAAAATGAAAACAATGCTGTGATTGGTTGCTAAGGGCAATTAAGTCAATTTTACTTTGAATGTCGGTTAAATCTAACTTTTTGATACGTTTACCTATTTATATGATTCAAAGAATGTTTTCTCGTGAAACACTGTGCTTTAAGTTAGTAAGAAATTGTGGCCCATAAAATCCTTCTATATTTGTGAAAATGTGAAAAATATCAAAATGTCATGAAAATTTGAAAAAATTTCTGGGCTTAAGACATAGCTATCCCACACAAAATTGTTTATAACTAGCTTCTACCATATCTGGTGTGTGTTCGCATCATTTTTAACTGTATTTTGATTTTTTTATGACATTAAGCCAGGCATACTCAAACTGCGGCCCTCCAGCTGTTGGGAAACTACAACTCCCATCATTCCCACGGTTATAGATTATATAAATTCATGATGGGAGTTGTAGTTTCCCAACAGCTGGAGGGCCGCAGATTGAGGATGCCTGCATTAGTGTGTTTAGAAATCTAGTAGTAATTTTTCACATTTTCAAGAAAAGATGCAACATAGATTTTTTTAGGGACTAGTCTGGTTCTATTGCGGATTTGAGGGCCTGTATGTTACATACCCCCATAAATGACCTTAATGCATTCAAAACAGGATTTAGGAAATGTATTAATCCTATAGGTGTTTCACAAAAATTAAAGCACAGTGGAGGTGAAATTGCAAAATGTCACTTTTTTTGAGATTTCCATTTTTTATCCATTATTCACTGGAATACAGTAAGCGCGACATATACGAATGGGGCTGTGCTATTTTGGCATACTGTTAGCCAAACAAACTGCTGAACCCCTGTTCTTTAGTATAAACTGCTGTACACCAAAACTTGGCATTATCTGGGCCAGACACAGCACTTTGAATGAGCCAAAGATGCGGGGCGTGTTGTGCCAGAGTAATACAATGCGCCAAAAAAACATGTGCCAATGTCGACTCCAGGTTCATACATGTCCCCCTAGATGTTACCAAGAAAATGCAATTCAATATTGATTCCCTGATTCTGACATTATGAGTTATCCCATATGTGGCCCTTGTGCACTTCTTAACCCTTTGTCTCACCCATACACCATAATAGATTGTAAGCTCTCGCGAGCTTGGTCCTCACACCTTGTGTCTCATTTGTAAGCTCTTTTAATGTGTAATGTCTGTATGTATACCCTCTAAATTGTAAAGTGCTGAGGAATATGTTGGCGCTATATAAATAAAAATTATTATTGTTAAAAATAATTATTATTATTATTGTGCGCTGTTTGACTCAACCTCAAGCCTCAGAATAGGAGGAGCACTTACTGGACATCAGGGTCTCATTTTCCTTAGGATAGTTTATAGGTGCCATTTCCGGTTTGCAGACACCCTAAGGTGCTAAGCACCCCTAAAAAGACCTTATTTGGGACACTAAAACCCTTAAGTAATATAGCCAGGGGTGTAGTGAGTATATTGACCCCACAGGTGTTTCATAGATATTATTAGCATTAGACTGTGAAAATGAAAAATTTTAGGTCCTCATGTATGAAAACTGTCTATGTGTAAGACTTTCTTTGTTGTCCATAGCAACCAATCAGAACGCTTTCTTTTTTTAAAGCACTACATGAAATGAAAAGGGAAGGCTGATTTGTTGCTATGGGCAGCAAAGAAAGTCTTACACCTAGAGAGTTTACACCTGTGGCCCTTACTTTTTTCCACTAGCATGCAGTTTTAGCTGAAAATATTTCATTTTCACAAGGAATCCTTGAAAAAAGCATCCCAAAATTTGTTATGCAATTTCTTCCAAGTTTTGCAATACCCTCTATGTGGGTGTAAACCGCTGTTTTGGTGCATGGCAGAGCGTACAAGGGAGGGAGCACTATTTGACTTTTGGAGAGCAGATTTTGGTGAGTGCCTTGTCTCATTTGCAAAGCCCCTGAAGTAACAAAACAGGTGAAACTTTATAGAAATCACCCTATTTCGGATTCAAAACACCCCAGGGAACTCATTTAGGGGTATATTGTGTATTTTGTGTGCACAGGTATTTTTTAGTTTTTTTAGCACTGGGCCGTGAAAATGGTAAAAAAAAGAACACCGTTCAGCCAATGTTTTTTTTGGGTTTAATTTTTCCTGTGTTCACTGTGAGATATAAATTACATGATAACTTTACTATGTGAGTTGGTATGATTACAACAAAATCAATTTTATATAGTTTTTTTATGTTTTATTACTTTTACACAATAGAAATGCATTTTTAAAAATTGCACTTTTATATCATCATAGTCCCACAGCCATAAAAAAAAATTTCTACATATGGAGCTATAGCTGAAACCAGAAGTTTACTTACACTATATAAAAGACACATATGCATGTTTTTCTCACTATCTGACATGAAATCAGAATAAACCTTACCCATTTTAGGTCAATTAGGAACCAAAATTATTTATATTTGTCAAATGCCAGAAAAATGAGAGAGAGAATTTTTAAGGCATTTTTATCACTTTCTGCACAGTGAAAAGTTTACATACATTTCATTAGTATTTGGTTGTATTGCCCTTAAACTGTATGACTTGGGTCAAACATTTTGGATATTCTTCCACAAGCTTCTCACAATAGTTGGTAGGAAGTTTGGCCCATTCCTCCTAACAGAACTGGTGTAACTGAGCCATGTTTGTAGATCACCTTACTCGCACCTGCCCTCTCAGCTTTGCCCATAAATTTTCAATAGGATTGAGATCATGGCTTTGTGATTGCCACTCCAAAACATTGACTTGGTTATCCTTAACCCCTTCCCGACATTGGACTTACCCATTCGTCCTAGCGGGAGGTGCATTTCTTTAAATGGACATATGGGTACGTCCTGGAGATCGTTCGGGATTACAAAAGAGCCCCGCATGATCATGACATGGGACCAGCGGTATATTAGCTCTGGCCTCATACCGCATCACCCACAGCTGGAGTGAGCTCCAGCCATGGGTGATTAACCCCTTAGCTCAAGTAATCTATTAAGATCGCCAGAGCTAAGTTGCAGGCAGTAGAAGGGAGCTTCTTCTGCCTTTTCTCGGTGAGCAACGGCATGATCGTGACGCTGCTGTCTCCTACCAGACGGACCGGAAGTGAAAAATACTTCCTGGGCTGTCTGTGATGTCACCCGTCAATGCATTGAGGGCATTGCCGGGCAGGGTGATTGACAATCGCCATGGAGACCAGTACACAGCAATAAACTGTATACTGACCTCCTGTTGTATGACTGATTTGAAGATCAGTCATATAATTCCCATATGGGGAAAAGTGAAAAAAAGTGTTAAAATTTTTAAAAAGTGGAACATACACATTAAATATAAAATAAAAACACGTACCCACTCTTTTCCTTTTCCTCTTTACAAGCGCCAATTAGGCCGAAAAAGAATAATAACATACATATATTTGGTATCACCATGTGCGTAACGACCTGCCCTATAAATATGTCATGTTAATTAACCTGCATGGTGAACGACGTTAAAAAATCAAAAAAAAAATCAAAGAATTGTGATTTTCATTCATCCCGCAGCACATACAATGGAATAAATAGCGATCAAAAAACTCAAATAAATGCCAAAGTTGTACCAATTAAAACGATGGTTCATCCTGCAAAAAAAAAGTCCTTACACAGCTCTATATACGGAAAAATAAAAAAGTTATGTCTGTCAGAAGATAGCAATGCACAAATATCGTTTTACACAATAAAAACACTCTTTTTAAAGCACTTCAACATAAAAAAAACTATATAAATTGGGTATCACAGTAATCGATCCACAGAGTAAAACTAACTTGTCACGCATACTGCACGGTTAGCGCTGTTAAAAATAAAAATAAAAACACTACCAGGATTGCGGTATTTTCTTCATTCTGCTTTCCAAATAACAGATTTAAAACTGATAAAAAAGCCTTGTCCCCCCAAAAAATGAGACCAATAAAAATGTCAACTCATCCCGCAAAAGACAAGCACCTACACAGCTCCGTACACATTAAAGTAAAAAAGTTATAGCTCTCAGACTATGGGGATGCAAAAACATGTTTTCCGTTTTGAATAAAAGTGTTTTTATTGTGTAAAAGCAGTAACGTATTTAAAAAAGTGTACATATTGGGTATCTCTGTAATCGTATTGACCTGCTGAGTAAAGCTAGCATGTCATTTATACAACACTGTGATTAATTTAAAAAAAAAAAAACAACTATACCAGAATTGCTGTATTTTTTTGAAAATGCCTCACAAAAACCTTACTTAAAAGCGATCAAAGCGTCATATGCACCCCATAATGGTACCAATAAAAACGTCAACTCATCCCGCAAAAAAACAAGCCCATAATCAGCTTTGTATACAGAAAAAAAAAATGTTTTGGCTGTCAGAATAGGACAACATAAAAACGCAAAAGTAATAAAACATAGAAAAACTATATAAAATTGATATAATTGCAATTGTACCGACCCACATAGTAAAGTTATCATGTCATTTTTCCCGCATGGCGAACACTGTAAAATTGAAATCCAAAAAACAATGACGGAACTGTGTTTTTTTTTCCCACATTTTCATGGCTCAATGCTAAAAAATTCTATGGAACACCTGTGTGCCCAAATTGAACAATACACCCCTAGATGAGATACATGAGGGTTGAATCC
Organism: Phyllomedusa bahiana; assembly: GCA_025379985.1. Taxonomy (NCBI): domain Eukaryota; kingdom Metazoa; phylum Chordata; class Amphibia; order Anura; family Hylidae; genus Phyllomedusa; species Phyllomedusa bahiana. The sequence goes on along the minus strand of JAODAL010067688.1, from coordinate 1,088 downwards.
AAAATGGGGTGACTTATGGAACGTTTCACCTGTTCTGGTACTTTGGGGGCTTTCCAAATGCGACATGACCCCACCAAAATCTGCATTCCAAAAGCCAAATAATGCTTTCTCCCTTATTCGCCCTGCCATGCGCCCAAACAGCAGTTTATACCTATATATACTGTAATGCCGAACTTGGATTAAATTGCGTAACAAAATTTGGGATTCTTTTATTCCAGGATTCTTTGTAAAAATGAAACATTTTCAGCAAAAATTGCAGATTGTTGAAAAAAAAAAAAGTTACGTTTTTACAGCCTAACGCTAAAAAAATGTGTGAAACATCTGTGGGGTCGATATACTCACTACACCCCTGGATATATTCCATATGGGTTGTAGTTTTCAATATGGAGTCTTTTTAGGGGTGTTTATTAAGTTTTAACAAACCTGAAATGTCGCCTAAATAAAATCATAATGAAAATGAGACCCCAGAGTTTGGTAGGTGCTCCTCCAACTCTGAGGCTTGTTGTTGAGCCAAATAGTGCACTGGGGCCACATATGGGATATCTCTGAAGACAGCAGAATCTGGGGAATCAATATTAAGTAGCATTTCCCTGGTTGCATCTACCGTGTTCTTGTGAATAATAGATAAAAATTTAAAATCTGCAAAAAAAGTGAATTTTTGAAATTTCACCTCCACTTTTCTTTAATTCCTGTGAAACACCTAATGGGTTAATAAACTTCCTAAATGCTGTTTTGAATATTTTAAGGGGTGTCGTTTCTTATATCTAGTCATTTATGGGGGTATCTAACATACAGGCCAATCAAAGCCACGTCAGAACTGGACTGGTCCCTAAAAAATGTATATTGCAAATTTTCTTGAAAATTTGAAAATTACTATTAAATTTCTAAGCCCACTAATGTCATAAACAAATTGCATTTAAAAAATTATGTCAACCTTCAGTAGACATATGTTAGATGCTAATTATAAACTATTTTGAGTGGATTATCTAATTGTCTAACACACAGAAATTTTTTAAAGTTTGAAAATGGTAAATTTTTACATTTTTTTTATGATACTTTGATATTTTTCACAAATAAACAAGGACTTT
>JAODAL010067687.1:0-17177 GCA_025379985.1 Phyllomedusa bahiana | reverse complement strand
GGGGCCCCCCACTGGTATAAAACAGGTACCTGAGCATAATTTTAATATATGTATATTATAATATTGAATGATTTTCTATCATATACATAATAAATACAAAAACAATATAACATGGACAACCTTACCGATGCATAACGCTCTCCTTGACGTCTCCAGCATTGTTGGCGGCAATCATTTCTGCTAAGGGTGAATTGACTTTCATCACTGAACAGCACTGAAGACCACTGGTCCCTCACCCAGGGTAGGTGCTCCATGTCCCAGGCAAGACGAAGATGGCATTGTCATACTCTAAGTTCATTGCTACTTCTGTCTGAGAGCATTCTGCTTGAAGCATAGCAATGGCGAGGTACTGTTGATCAATTGCAAGGTGTTGTTATGGTCTCATGATGTGAACAGCATGATGAGGAGGACTGTTCACATTCCAATTCAAATGTATCCCCTACATTTTTTTATGATTCATGGATCAAAAACTTATTGTAAATTTTGCCATTAAGCTCCTTGTTAGAGATCAGCAAGTTGTGCAAAAAGTACAGAAACATTGAACAGTTGGAAATGTGCATCTAAATTTAAGAGGTGGTGTCATTTACAGTATCTCACTAAAGTGAATACACCCCTCATATTTTTGTAAATATTGAATTATTGTATATTGTTTCAGGGGACAACATTGAAGATAAAACACTTTGAAACAATGTAAACTAGACAGTCTACAGCTTATATAACAGTGTAAATTTGGTGTGCCCACAAAATAACTCAACACACAGCTATCAATATCTAAACCGTTGGCAACAAAAAAAGTGAGTACACCCCTAAGTGAGAATAAACAAATTGTGCCCAAAGTGTAAATATTTTGTGTGGCCACCATTATATTCCAGCACTGCCTTAATTCTCTTGGGCATGGAGTTCACTAGAGCCTCACAGGTTGCCACTTCACTCCTCCATGATAACATCACATGCCTGGTGAATGTTAGAGACCTTGCGCTCCTCCACCTTCCGTTTAAGGAAGATGCTCCATAAGGTTTTGGTCTGGAGACTTGCTTAGCTAGTCCAGCAGCTTTAACCTCATTTTCTTTAGCAAGGCAGTGTTAGTCTTGGAGGTGTGTTTGGGGTCATTATCATATTGGAATACTGGAAGGGATCATACTCTGCTTCAGTATGTTACAGTACATGTTGGCATTCATGGTTCCCTCAATGAACTGCAACTCTCCACAGCCAGCAGTACTCAGGCAATCCCAAACCATGACACTCCCACCACCATACTTGACTGTAGATGAAATACACTTGTCTTTGTACTCCTCAATGGTTGCTGCCACACATGCTTGATACCATCTGAATCAAATACATTTATACTGGTCTCATTAGACAACAGGGACATGGTTCCAATAATCCATTTCCTTAGTCTGCTTTTGTCTTCAGCCAATGTTTGGGAGTTTCTTGTGCATCATCTTTAGAAGCGGCTTCTCTGGGGACGCAAGATCATGCGAACCAAATTTGATGCAGTGTGTGCGGTGTTAGTTGATCATTGATAGTGAACTCCCCACCATTTTAAAAACTTCTGCAGCTAATGATGGCAGCACTCAGATGTTATTTTGAAGGATAATCTCTTGATATGACGCTGAGCATGGGCACTCAACTTCTTTTGTTTGACCATGGTGAGTCCTGTTTTGGGTGTAATCTGTTTGTTAAAAATGCTATATGTTCTTGACCACCTGCTGAGCTTCAGTTTTACGGGTTGGGGCATTCTCTTTAGCCTAGGTTATCTAAATGTAGAGCAACATTTCTTTTTTTCAGATCCTCAGACAGTTCTTTGCCATTAGGTGCCATGTTGAGAGTGTGAGAGCAATAACACCAAATTTAACACACTTGCTCCGCATTCATACCTAAGAATTGTAACACCAACCAGTCACATGATACTGTGGAGGAAAAAATGGCAAATTGGGCCACTTACCCCCCCCCCCCCCCCCCCCTCTACCCTCCCCCCCCCACCCCCCCAATTTTCCCTTAGGGTGCACTCACTTTTGTGACAGTGGCTTAGACAGTAATTTTTGTAGGTTGAGTTATTTTGAGGGCACACCAATTTTTCACTGTTATACAAGCTGTAAACCTGAACTACTTTTTTTCATGAAATGTCACTTGTTCTTCTGACTGTTGTGAGAGTGTATATTGTAACCTATATAGCCATTACATCAAGTAGTGTTGCATTCCATAAGTCATATTATTTGTTTATCTATATTTTGTACAGATTCAGTTGTCAACCAGGATGTGTTTTGGATTTTATGCTTACTGTTCTCTTATTAAAGTTAGGCACTCTGATAAAAAAAAAACAAATCATTTCTTGACAAAATAGTCTCCAGATGTATATTCATAAGTTTCACACTGTTATTCACATCTCTCGAAATTCAATGGAACCCTCTTTCAGCTGACCTCACGGTGACATCAATGGATTTGTGTCGGTTTTGTCTTTTTGTTTTTTCAAGGGGTCACCATCTCTATTTACCAGAATTCCTGTGAATTGAAATGATCGCCAACAGCTGGGGCTTTCTCAGAGTGGTCTGTTGACATCTTTTTTAATTACTGATGATGATTAGAAGGCTCATGTTATGATGAATATGACAGTTCAGGCTTTTACTTCTGGTTAGGTGACTATAGATGAGAGGATAATTACTCTGACCACCACAGCAATCAAGATGGTGCTGGGATCTAGCTGCTGAAGTGATGCTGTGCTGATGCGTCAAGGGATTGATAGCATAGTTTAGAGTAAGTGAAAAGATAAAATTTGAAAATCAAGATCAGTGTCGGACTGGGGTGTCTAGGGCCCACAGGTGGAGTTGATTCTAGGGGCCCACCAGTTGAGTTATTTCTGCGCCCACCCGTGAAGTTTATTTTTGGACCCATCCCACAGCTACTGTAAATGACTACATGCCTCCTATACTCTACCTCTTGTGTTTTGCCTCTCTTTTTATTCTTTTTTTTCACCTCTTATGAGGATGTATATGCAGTTAAAAAACAGTCCAGGGTCTACCTTGCTTAAGGGGCCCGACCAGGGGTTTCTCTTTCCCCTATGGGCCAGTCTGAGCCTGTTCAAGATGATGTCTGATGAGAAGCAGACAGGAGACTGAACTGAAGGGAAGTGAGCACAATATAAAAATGTGTTTACTTTTTACTTTCTCTGAAACTGATTATATTCTGTGTTTTTTGTGAGATCAAATTCCTGCTGACCAGTGATAAGATATTGCATTATAGTGTTACAAGATCTTTTTCACAGTGCCTGCAGTACAGCTTTGGAGACAACAGGTGTCACAGTTATTAAAAAAACTTTACTGCTATGCTGTATCTGTCCTTGTCTTTCTTTAAAAATTCTTCTTTATTCTAGGGTCTACCTAGCATTTGAAAATACGCGCCAAAATCTGAACGGCATCTTTTCAAATTGCTGGGACCATTGGTTTTTTTCCCATTTCGTTTTTTTTGTGCGATCTTTAAAAAATAAAAAAAAACGGTGGTCCGATTTTTGATTCCAGCAGCCCAGAGTAACATTGGGGTTGCGGAATTCCTACGGTCAGTCCAGTGATATATACGCATGTTTATATTCGCAGAGGTTTTCAGTTTAGGTATTTCATCTCTAAGAAATTTCTATTGAAGGCTACCTCAGCGTGAGGTAATAGTAGTTTTTTCCACGGATTCATAATACTTAAAAAAACCTGTGCTGTGTAGACCTAATAGCTTTTTTTGCACAATATCGTATATACCAACTTGTGTTACTTGTTCATTTTATATAAAATTTTAATTTATTTTCACGTCAATGTTTCATTTTGTTTTATTTACATTTGTTTGTCTAATAGGGGGAAGGCCATGTCTTAGGGCATTATCTGCATGCGCAGGTTTTAAGAGTATGATGGTGTGAAAAGGATAAGAGCAAACTTTCTGCCTCCAACATGTCCTGCTGCCACTGGTGTTTCTATATATGGCTGGTAGGTTATAGTCTCCTTGCAGATTGCTGATCCTTGTACAGCGGGCAATGTAAATTGTCAGAAACAGCTACTGGTCAGAAGAGTTAGGCTAAATCTATACAGCAATGTTAAAATGCTGTCCAAAATCTGATGGCATTTTAACACTGCTGTGCCACGGTGTTGGGAGCAGGATTTGAACTGAAAACCACAGAATCCGGTGGAAAATAGGACTACGCATGATTTTTCTATTGCGGGTTTACACAGCACTCGCTACAGTTGGATTTTCGACACATTCGAAATACTGAATCTGCCAAAAATCCAACCAAAAACCAGTGCTGTGTAAACATAGCCTTAGTGCTCACTGGTTGGAAAAGACTTTTAAACTAAAGAGTCTAAACGACATGTTGGTAATGGGGCTGCGAGCACATGGCGCTACATGGGGCAATGAACTCTGGGAGGAAGAAGGGCATACGCCTGCATGTGACATGTGTTAGAGGGTGAAGCCAATCAGAGACCGGCGGGATCTGTGGACGTCCACCGCTCTTTATAAGGTCGGTGCGCGGTCGCCGGGAGCTCACCACTCCTCTCTCACTATTACTGATCAGGGAAGGTGCTGCCGCGGCTGATTGTGATAGCTCTCACTGAAGAACTGATTTTTATACAGCGATTTTTGTGGGGAGTCTCAGTTGTCGCAGAGACTGTTCTCTTATTGTTCTATTTCGTATTTTTTTGGGTTTATGGATCTGAAATCCAGTGTGAGTCCACTGCAGCTGAATATACATTCTATAGCCAAGTGGGATCTAAAGCCTAGTTCCTGTTGTATTCATTTAAAGAAACTGCGTTTTTACATTACAAAATACCACTTCATTTTTGGGTCTGCTCAATTCTTATTGCGCAATTTCAATCCAGGGTTAATTAAGCGTTGTTTTATTTTGCTGTGTGCTTTCCCCAGAAACCGTCATTTTCAACGCCAAATTACTTACATTTTTACAGCTGGCATTAATTCACAAGCGAGGTTAATTACCCCATTTTTTTCTTCTTGTGTTTGGCGTTGTAAACACGGCAATTGCTAAAGCTACAAAGCTACTAGTTTGTGGTGGGCCCAATTTTTGGCGCAAATTTACAACCAGGGTTATTAAGCGTTGTTTTGCTGGTTTGCTGGACCCCCAAGAAACCGGCCATTTTAACGCTTTTAAATATTATACATTTTATACCTGTAGAATAATTCACAAGCGAAGTTTAATTACAATATTATCTCTTTTTGTTTGGCGTAGAAAAACACGCAATGTGTAACACGCTACAAGATACTTGTTTGTGGAGGTCCCCAATTGTTTGGCGGCAATTTACAATCCAGGGGTTAATTATGCGTTGTTTTGCTGGTGTGCTGACAAAAATAAACGTCTATTTTCAACGCCAAAATATTTATACATGTTTTCTTGTAGCATAATTCACAAGCGAAGGTAATTACAATTTTATCTTTGTTGTGGGCGTAGAAAAAAAGCAATAGTAAAACGCTACAGAGCTACTAGTTTGTGGTGGCCCATTTGCTTTGGCGCAATTTACATCCAGGTTTAATTAAGCGTTGTTTTGCTGGTGGGCTGACCCAAGAAAACCTTCATTTTTAACACCAAAAACTACATATATTTTTACGTGTAGCATTAATACCACAGCGAAGTTATTGTCAATTTTATCTCTTGTTGTGTGTGGCGTAGAAACACGCAATTGTAACTCGCTTACAAAGTACTCGTTGTGGTGGCCCATTTGTTTGGGCGTATTTTACATCCAGGGGGTAATTATGCGTTGTGTTGTGGTGTGCTGACCCAAAAGAAAACCGTCATTTTCATCGCCAAAAATATTACATTTTTACTGTAGCCATAATTCACTAAGCGGAAGGTTTTAATTACATTTTTTATCTCTTGTTGTATGTGGCGTAGAAAGGACGCATTTGTAACAAGCTACAAAGCTACTGTTTGTGTTGGCCCCAATTGTTTGGCGCATATTTACATCAGGGGTTAAATTAAGGGTTGTTTGGCTTGTGTGCTGACCCCAAGAAACCGTAATTTTCAACGCCAAAATTACATTACACTTTTTCCTGTGAATATTCACAAGCGAAGGTTAATTACCCAATTTTATCTCTTGTTGTTGTGGCTAGAAAAAACATGCATTGTAACACGCTCTAAAATATAGTTTGTGCGTGGCCCATTTGTTGTGGCGCAATTTACATTCCAGGGTTATTAAGCGTTGTTTTGCTGGTGGGCTGACCCTAAGAAACCGTCATTTTCAACGCCAAAATATATACATTTTTCCTTGTATGCTAAATTCATAAGCGAAGGTTAATTACAATTTTATCTCTTGTTGTGTAGCGTAAAAATACGCCATTGTATCACGCTACAAAGCTACTTACTTTGTGGTTGCTCAACTTCTTTGCGCAATTTACATCCAGGGGTTAATTAAGCATTGTTTTGTGGTGTGATGACCCCAAAGAATCCGTCATTTTCACAGCCGCCAAAATTATAATTTTTCCTGTAGGCATAATTCACAGCGAAGGTTAATTACAATTTTATCTCTTGTTGTGTGGGTAGAAAACCAGCAATTGTAACAGCTACAAAGCTACTAGTTTGTGGCTGGCCCGATTGTTTGGCGCAATTTTACATCCAGGGGGTTAATTAAGCGTTGTGTTCCTGGTGTGCTGACCCCAAGAAACGTATTTTCAAACGCAAATATATACATTTTTCCTTGTAGCATAAATTCACAAGGCGAAGGTTAATTACAATTTTATCTCTTGTTGGTGTGGGTAGAAAGGACGCAATTGTAACACGCTACATAGCTATAGTTTGTGGTGGCCCAATTGTTTGGCGCAAGTTACATCAGGGGTTATAATTAAGCGTTGTTTTGCTTGGGGTGTGCTGACCCCAAGATACCTTATTTTTTCAACGCCAAAATACATACATTTTTCCTGTTGATTAATTCACAAGCGAAGGTTAATTTACTATTTTAATCTCTTGTTGTGTGGCTAGAAGTAAACATGCAATTGTAACACGCTACAAAGCTACTATGTTTGTGGTAGCCCCAATTGTTTGGCGCAATTTACATCCAGGGGTTAATTAAAGCGTTGTTATGCTGGTGGCTGACCCCAGAAAACGTCATTTTCAACCGCCAAAATATATACATTTTTCATGGTAGCATAATTCACAAGCGAGGTTAATTACAATTTTATCTCTTGTTTGTGTAGCGTAAAAACGCCATTGTAACAGCTTACAAAGCTACTACTTTTGGTTGCTCAATTCTTTTGCTCTATTTAAATCCAGGGGTTTTTTAATTGTTTTTTTGCTGGTGTGCTGATCCCCATGAAACCGTCCAATTTCACCGCCAAATATTATACATTTTTCCGTAGCATAATTCACAAGCGAAGGTTAATTACAATTTTATCTTTGTTGTGTGGCGTAGAAAACAGCAATTGTAAACACGCTACAAATACTAGTTTGTGGTTTGGCCCAATTGTTTGGCGCAATGTACATCCAGGGGTTAAATAAGCGTTGTGTTGCTGGTGGCTGACCCCAAAAGAAACCGTCATTTTAACGCCCAAAATATATACATTTTTCCTGTAGCATAGTTCTCAGCGAAGGTTAATTACAATTTTATCTCTTGTGTTAGTGGCGTAGGAATTTAGAAAGGAAGCAATTGGAACACGCTACAAAGCTACTAGTTTGTGGTGGCCAATTGTTTTGGCGCAATTTACATCGGGGTTTTTTAGCGTTTGTTTTGCTGGTGTGCCGTGACCCAAGAAAACGTAATTTTTCAACGCCAAAATACATACATTTTTCCTGTAGTATAATTAAACAAAGCGAAGGTTATTACCATATTTTATCTCTTGTTGTGTGACGTAGAAAACACGCAATTGTAACCGCTAACAAAGCTACTAGTTTGTGCGGTTGTCCCAAATTGTTTGGCAACAATTTTACATGCAGGGGGTACTTAGCTGTTTGTTATGCTGGTGTGATGACCCCCAAGAAACGTCTTTTTCAACGCCAAAATACTTACATTTTTCCGTGTAGCATAATTCTCAAAGGAAGGTTAATTTCAATTTGATCTCTTGTTTTGTGGTAGAAAAACATGCAATTGTAACACCGCTACCTAAGATACTAGTTTTTGTGGTGGCCCAATTGTTTGGCGCAATTTAATCCAGGGGTTAATAAGAGTTGTTTTGCTGGTGGGCTGACCCCAAGAAACCGTCATTTACAACGCCAAAAATATATACATTTTTCCTGTAGCATAATTCACAAGCGAAAGGTTAATTTACAATTTTATCTTTGTTGTTGTACGCGTAAAAAAACGCCAGTGTACACGCTACAAAGCTACTACTTTTGGGTTGCTCAATTCTTTTGCGCAATTTAAATCCTCCAGGGGGTTAATTAAGCATTGTTTGCTGGTGTGCTGACCCCAAGAAAACCGGTCATTTTCACCGCCAAATTTATACATTTTTCCTGTAGAATAATTCACAAGCGAAGGTTAATTACAATTTTATCTCTGTTGTGTGCGTAGAAAACACGCCAAATTGTAACACGCTACAAAGCTTCTAGTTTGTGGTGGCCCAATTGGTTTGGCACAATTTACAATACACGGGGATAATTAAGCTTCGTTTTGCTGGTGTGCTGACCCAATGGAAACCGTCATTTTGCCAACGCCAAAATACATAATTTGTTCCTTGTAGCATAATGCACAAGCGAGGTTTAATTACCAATTTTATCTCTTGTTGTTGTGGGTAGAAAACACGCAATTGTAACAAGCTACAGAGATATAGTTTGTGGTGGCTATTGTTTGGTGCATTTAAATTCCAGGGTTAATTAAGCGTTGTTTTGCTGGTGTGCTGACCCCAAGAAACGTCTTTCAAACGCATTAACAAAAAAATACCAAAAAAACAAAAAAAAAAAAAAAAAAAAAAAAAAAAAAAAAAAAAAACAAAAAAAAAATTAAAAAAATTGAAAAAAAAAAAAAAAATATAACAAAATAAAAAATAATATACATTTTTCCTGTTGATATCACAAGCGTGGTTAATTACAATTTTTAACTTCTTATTGTGTGGCGTAGGAATACATCGCAATTGTAACACGCATACAAAGCTACTAGTTGTGGTGGCCAATGGTTTGGCGCAATTTACATTCCAGGGGTTAAATTAAGCATTGTTTTGCTGGTGTGCTGACCATAGAATCCATCATTTTCAACGCCAAAATACATACATTTTTCTGTAGCATATTTACAAGCGAAGGTTAATTACAATTTTTATCTCTTGTTGTGTGGCGTAGAAAAACACGCAATTGTATCACGCATACAAAGCTACTTTTTTGTGGTGGACAAATTGTTTGGCGCAATTTTACTATCAGGGGTTAATGAATGCGCTGTTTTGCTGGTGTGCTACCCCATGGAACCGTCATTTTCAACGCCAATATATATAAATTTTTCATGTAGCATAATTAACAAGCGAATGTTAATTACAATTTTATCTATTTTTGTGTGGCGTAGAAAACACGCAATTGTAACACGCTACAAAGCTACTAGTTTGTGGTGGCCCAATTGTTTGGCGCTATTTTACTCCTGGGGTTTATTTTGCATTGTTTTGCTGGTGTGTGGACCAAGGAAACCGGTATTTTCAACGCCCAAAATACATCATTTTTTTCTGTAGCATAATTTCACAAGCGAATGGTTATTTACAATATTGATCTATTGTTGTGTGGCCGCTAGATAAAAACGAATTGTATCACGCTACAAAGCTACTAGTTTGTGGTGGCCCTAATGTTTGGCCAATTTACATCCAGGGGTTAATTATGCGTTGTTTTGTGTGTGCTCGACCCCAAGAAACCGTCATTTTCAAAGCCAATATATATACTTTTTTCCTGTGGCATAATTCACAAGGGAAGATTATTTAAAATATATCTCTTGTTGTGTGGCGTAGAGAAAACACGCAATTGTAAACACGCTACCAAAAGCTACTCTAGTTTGTGGTGCTCAATTGTTTGCCAAATTTACTTCCAGGGGTTAATTAAGCGTTGTTTTGATGGTTATGTGCTGACGCCCAAGAAACCGTAATTTTCAACGCAAATTACATACATTTTTCCTGTTGCATATTTCACAAAGCGAAGGTTCATACAAATTTTTCTCTTGTTGTGTGGCCGTAGAAATCACGCAATTGTAACACGCTACAAAGCTACTAGTTTTGTGGTGGCTCAATTGTTTGCCGCAATTTACATCTCAGGGTTAATTAAGCATTGTTTTGCTGGTGTGCTAGATCAAAGTAAAACGTCATTTTCAACGCCTAAAATGCATACATTTTTTTCCTGTAGCATAATTCGCAAGCGGAAGGTTAATTTTCTATTTTATCTCTTGTTGTGTGGAGTAGAAATCACGGAATTGTAACACGCTCTACAGAGCTTAAACTAGTTTTTTTTGTGGTGGCCCAATTGTTTGGTGCAATTTACATCCAGGTAAGTAAGCGTGTTTTTGCTGGTTGTGCTGACCCCAAGAAAAACGTCATTTTTCAACGACAAAAAATATATTACATTTTTCCTGAGCATAATCAACAAAGCGGATGGTTAATTACATTTTTATATCTTATTGTGTGGCGTAGAAAACAGCAATTGTAACCACGCTCAAAGCTACTAGTTTGTGGTGGCCCAATAGTTTGGGCAATTCTACATCCAGGGGTTAATTAAGCATGTTTTGCTTGGTTGTGCTGACCCCATGATACGTCATTTTCAACGACCAATTATTACTTACATTTTTCCTGTAGCATAATTTACAAGCGAAGGTAATTACCAATTTTTTCTCTTGTTGTGTGGCGTAGAAAACACGCTATCGTAACACGTACAAAAGCTACTAGTTTGTTGCTGGCCAATTGGTTTGGCGCAATTTACATCCAGGGGTTAATTAAGCGTTTGTTTTTGCTGGTGTGCTGACCCCAAGAAAAACCGTTAATTATTAATTCTTCCAACGCCAAAATACATACATTTTTCTGTAGCATAATTTCACAATGCGAAGGTTAATTACAATTTTATATCTTGTGTGTGGCGTAGAAATCACGCATTTGTAACAGCTACAAAAGCTACTAGTTTGTGGTGGCTCAGGTTTTCGCAATTTTACCATCAAGGGGTTAAGTAATGTGTTGTTTTGTGGTGTGTTCTGACCCCAAGGAAACCTTCAGTTCAACGCCAAAAAAATGCTACATTTTTTCCTGTGCTTAATTCACAAGCGAAGGTTAATTAAATTTTAATTATTGTTGTGTGTGGGTTTAAGGGGGGCGTAAATTATCGCCATTGTAACTCGCTACAAAAGTACTAGTTTGTGGTTGCTCAATTCTTTTGCGGCAATTTACATCAAGGGTTAATTAAGCGTTGTGTTTCTGCTGTTGTACTCAGTAAAAGTAACTTTGTTTTTCACCGCAACAGATGGATAGGCTGTTGGATATTTCATATCGAAGGTTAAATTAAGCCTGTTTGTGCTTTTATTTACTGTAAATACACAGAGTTTTTAAACGGCACATACAAGTCAATTTTTTCCTGCACATTTGTGAAGCGCAATTCAATTTATATCAAGGGTTACAAGTTCTTAGTTGGGGTTCATTTGGCGTCAAATACAGGGTGTGTATTTATCATAGACAGATCTGCTTTATCAACAGGGTTGTACATTTTAGACAAACAGTATGTAAGACAGAGAGGTAGCTGGCTCTTCACCTGCGTGTGGCAGCGCACAAAAATTCTAGGCCAAGGTCGCGACAGGAGCAAGGGGAGTCGCAGCAGGGGTCACTCGGTGTGGCCTCTAGTGCCGCTGTCATTAGCGGCCGTGTGTTGACCAGAACCCAAGGGTTCTTGATGGTTGACTAGGTTATCCACTTCGCTCCCAGATGACATCTGACAACCCCAGCATGGTCCGTGGTTCGTTCAGACACAAACTTAGTTGGCATGGCGGGGAGTGGGTCAGCGGCCCCACCTGTGCTCCAACCGCCTCTGTCACCATCCGGTTTCCTAAGCCAGAGATACTACTATGTGGTATGCTCAGCGCCACTATATAGCGAGGATGAACAATTTTAGGAGGGCAGTCCAGCAGCTACTTGGCCAGCGAAAGAAATGGGCCAAAATTCCCTGGTCTTGCAGTAGGCGGCAAAGTATAGAGTTGGAGTGGCAGGGAGGTCCATGTTGTGAGGGGTTCAGCCTCTGCATACTAGGACCCGGTGATGAGGAAAGCGAGTGACGTGAAACACAAATAGATGATGATGTTGCCGACCGCATTTGGGCGAGTGAGGCAAGGGCTTCATCATCGTCAGGAGGAAAAGAGAGCGTCAGCTTGAGCGTCAGCAGCAGCGCAAGCCAGCTAAGTGGTCGTGTGGCCGTGAAGTCAGCAGAGATAGCAGCAGTGTGAGGTCGGGGAGCCAAGCGGCCACGGGGTATAAAAAACCCAGCTTCGCAGGTCCAAGAATGTAGCGGCACAGGGGCTCTGCGAGGCGAGCCGGCGGCCAAAGTTAGTAGTAGTCACTCAGGGTGTGGAGCGTTGGCGGTAAAATACGATACTCGACGGTGGGGCAGTTCTTTGCTTAGGACACCGGAGGAGGTCCGAATATGGGTATATGTAGAATCGTAAGCAGAATAGTGAAGCGGTGGCCAGGGAGAGCTAACGTTGGCACACGGCCTGCGTCAACACATGCAGCGTCACCATCCGGTGGACTGGGAGGAAACGTGGATCTGATGTGGTGGTCCATACTGCCGCCGCAGCAACAGCAGCAGCAGCAGCGCCAGTGGCCACGCATGCCATTTGCAGCAGTCAAGGCTCCACCACCCTCTGCAGAGGGAGCTGTTTCTTTTTGACGCATCTCCCAGTCCAGTTGCTCATGCTCTCGCTACTCATGGCGCAGAAGTCGTTCAGCGAGGGCGATTGCAAAAGAGACAACAGTGGCGTCCAACCATCCTAAGGTGCAGCAGCTGACGTGCTCCTGTCCAAGTTGTTTGGTATGCAGTCCCCTCCCTTTCACAAATGGTGGGACTACTGCACCATTCAGAGATCTAATGCTTGTGGAGGCCGAGATGGAGTGTTCCAGCCGTAATTTCTATTCCCAAAAAGCATAGTACCGATTCATAAATATGCTAGAACGAAGGTGCGGCCAGTCCTTTTGCTATCGGTTTGTTCAGTGCACGGCAGTGGGACGTCTGGAGCTGTAACTACGTGTCGGGCCAGTCATGTCCTTTACGGCCCACTGGGTAAATGTGCTTCGGACAGGCCACCAAACAACTTGGTCAGGAGATGCCGCTTTCTCCTCCATGTTGTCAAACTGCTGCTCCTGCGCCATTGTCCGCTCTCCTCCTCCACCACCTCGCATCTCAGCTCCATAGTACTGCTCCATCATACCCACATGTTTAGGGCACAGCGGTGTCACGCAGTTCTACTCATGGCTTGCCTCGGCGAGACGAAGTCTCACAGGGGAGGAACTGCTCCGCGTATGCATCAAGGACATCTGATGTGTGGCTTTCGCCGTGGCCAAACTGCAATCGAAACTTAGTGGACGGACAATCGGCAGGAACATGGATGTCGCGCTGCACGAGGATGGGATGGTACATGCGCCCTGCCTGGCGCACGTGTTCAATTCTGGTTGTGAAAAGATTTCCTGAAGTCTTCACCGATCTTTGAGTAACATTCTGTGAAAATGGCCAGGAAACTGTTGCATTGCACTGTATCCATTCATACAAAGCCTAGGAACACCCTCCTCGAGTTGCAGCGGCAGAACGGCCTCCCCCAACACCACTATGATATGGATGTTTCCACCCGTTGGAATTCCTGCCTTGCACATTTGGACGACTAGGAACAGAGAGAAGGCATTAACGATTTTTTGATGATCAGGCAGGACAGAAGTTCTCCCTGTTGAACTTTGATGTCGAGCCAGGTGGCATAGTCTTGCGTGACACCTGCCTTTTGGTTGAGGCATTCAAGGAGCGACGTTATTTGTCAGTCGCCAGGAACTACGGATGAATAACGTCATTACACTGCTTCTTGGTCTGGAACAGATGCTGAAATTCTGTTGGGCAGGGGGATCTGGTGACTTGGCGACTTACATCATCGTGGCCAATGATGTCGGTGGGGATCTGAAATGGAGGAGAGGAGGACATTGGAGCAGAAGCATTGTCTGGTGAAATGAGTGTATTTTCTACCCAGGTGACAGAGAGGAGGAGCAGGAGAAGCTGGAGGAGGTGGATGGAGATGTGGTAAGACAATGGCAGATGACCCCCAAGCACGTGGCAGTATACAGTGGAAAGGTGGCAGGGGAGCCCTCGGAGTCAATTGTGCAGATGGCCCGCAGCATGTGATTTGCCTGGCTTGTGACTGACGATTGTCAGCATCCGGCAGAGGGATGAATTCTGACTCCCAACCCTATTGGACCCTCGTACCGGTCCAAAATGGGAGCCTTTTTCCCAGCTATTGAGAGGAGAGACAACTCAAATACTATAGGGAAATCTCCTTAATCAGTTGGCTGTGCCTTGTGCGGCATGACCCTCCTCTGACAGGTCTGTCGGGGGGTTCCTCAGCGTCACGTACTACGCCGAGGCTGCTGGGAGAAGGTGTTGGAGGAGTTGGTTGCGAGTACCAGCTCCATCAGCAGTAACCTAAGTCTGGAGTCACTGATGAGCAGCTTCCTTCACCCGCTAGTGTGGAGGGTTAGTTGCCAGCAGCAGCAGCAGCTGGTACCTGGAGCAGTCCCTGTACTATAACAGGTGGTGGCCTACTTGGAAGCACTCTGCCCACCCCAGCTTAGAAGAGCCGCTGGACTACTGGGCGCACTAACTGGATGTTGTGGCCGCATCTTGCCGAGTTTGCTAGTGGAGGAAAGCCTGTCTGCACAGGCCGTAGTGTGGCCATCAGTGCGGGGGTTCAGTGCGGCGGGGGCCATCGTTACCCTGGTGATCCGCTTGTCCACGGGAAATGGTGGAACGACTGACCTTTGTCAAGTGGAATCAGGCGTGGATCGGCACAGGAATTTCCACACTCCTATGCCTTTGGCGTCAGACTACATACAGCATGACGCCTCACCCAACTGTTTAGAAATGTGTCTGGGTTCAAACTACCTGCCTCCAGCCAATTTTTGTGAGCTTGCACCCGCTCTCCTGATCCACACATTGCTGACAGGTTTCTCAATCTGCCTCCAACCTTCTTTACAGGGACTGGTATTGCCTCCCACATCCACACTATGTCATTGTGCACTGTTCTGCCTCATGCTGCTGTGTGGCTTGCTGCCCGTGACATCCCACACTGTGTAATTGTGCCACTGCATGTCCTCATGCTCTGCTGTGGCTGCTGCCGTGAACTCAAACTGGGTCATTGTCCCACTCTGTGTCCTACTCCTGTTTTTGCCTCCTCCAGAATGTCATTGTGCCATCTGCCTGTCTCATGCTTGGTGCTGCTTGTGGCTGCTGCGTTGACCTCCACTCTGTGTTCATTGTGCCACTGTCTGACCTCATGTGTGCTGTGGCTGTGCCGTGACCTCTACATGTGTCATTGTCCCACTCTGTGGGTACTCCTGTTTTTGCCACTCCGAATGTCATTGTGCACTGCATGACCTCTATGCTGTGCTGTGGCTGCTGCCGTGGACCTCCACACTGTGTCATTGTGCCACTGTAATGTCCTCTGCCAGCGCTGTGGCTGCTGCGTGACCTCCATCACTGTGTCATTGTGCCACTGTCTTGACCTATGCGGATTGGCTGCTGTGGTGCTGCCGTGACCATCACACTGTGTCATTGTCCCACTTGTGGCTACTCCTGTTTTTGCCACCTCCAGATGTCATTGTGCCACTGCATGACCTCATGCTGCTTGCTGTGCTGCTGCCGTACTCCACACTGTGTCATTGTGCACTGTCTGACCTCATGCTTGGCTGTGGCTGCTGCTGTTGTGACCTACACACTCTGTCATTGTGCCACTGTTGACCTCGTGCTGTGCTGTGGCTGATGCTCGTGACCTACACACTCTGTCATTGTGCCACTGTCTGCCCTCATGCTGCTGCTGCCGGGGAACCCCCACACTGTGTCATTGTGCCACTCTGTGGCCTATTCCTGTTTTTGCCACCTCCAGAATGTCCTTGTGCCTCTGTCTGACCTCATGCTGCTGCTCTGGCTGCTGCCGTGACCTACACACTGTGTCATTGTGCCACTGTCTGACCTCATGCTGCTGTGGCTGCCGCCGTCACCTCCACACTCTGTCACTAATGTTGCCACCTGAGCTCTCAGCTTGTTTTTTTATAGCTTTCTCTGGAATGAATTTATAAGGAAACATTCCCTCTTCATTTTTTTGGTCGTTTTGCCCTCTTAAGTGCCCAGGGAATTTTTAGTGAAGGGGATTCTAAGAGCGGCGGCAGTCATGTGCGTGTCATACTAAAACACAACATTGTATGAAGACCAAACCAAGCTCCCTCTGCATATTTAAGCATGGCACAACGTTCTACAGCACCCTGCAGGCTCTGTGCAGCCTGAAAATAGCTGTTTTTTAACGTGATTCGTCCCGAAGTAATTCGGACAAAGTTATTTTTTGTCGAGAAATTCAGCGAAGTGAACGAACCGAATTCGGGAAATTCGCCCATCTCTAGTAACGATGGTCATTATGGCCAAACAGTTCAATTTTAGTGTCTCCAGAAATGTAGGTCTTTGTTCCTGTGTGCATTTGCAAACATTAATCTGTCTTTTTTATGTTTCTTTTGGAGTATTATCTTCTTCCTGGCAGAGTGGCCTTTCAGCCCATATTGATACAGTACTCATTTCACTGTGAATAATGACACATTCTTACCAGCTTTTGCCAGCATCTTTACAAGGTCTTTTGCTTTTGTTCTTGGGTTGATATGCACATGTTGGACCAAAGCACGTTCATCTCTGAGACACAGAACCAGTCTCCTTCCTGAGCGGTATGATGGTTGGACATTCCCTTCTTTTTTGTACTTGCATATAATTGTTTGCACAGACGAACGAGGCACCTTCAGGTATCTGAAAATTGCACCCAAGGATGATTCATACTTGTGCAAGTCCACAATTCTCTTCCAGATATTGTGAATAATATCTTTAGATTTTTCCCATGATGTTCAAAAAAATTAAAAAAAATACTCCCCCGGTATGTCTCCCAATTTTAATCAGATGTTGCCAAAAACCCCATAGCGTTCCCAAAAAACGAATATCATATGGGGTCCCAAATTGTTTAAAGGCAGAGTTAAACCCAGTG
>JAODAL010067686.1:0-17177 GCA_025379985.1 Phyllomedusa bahiana | reverse complement strand
TTGTGTTTTGAAATATGGGGGGTTTTGTTTTTTACCACGGGGGGCAAAGATTTTTTTTCTAATTGTCCAGTCTTATGATAATCTATGGACCTTTTCATGATGTATTTAAAATGTCTGACATTGGTTGGAAGACTTCTAAGTACTACCCTGGCCTTCTAATTCCCAAGACCTGAACCCAATTATCTAAAGGACCTCAACTGTTATTTTACTGATCCTCTCTCATACACCCTCCATCAGCTGTGGGATGCAGACAGCATGGCTCAAGATACCTTTGACAACCTACCAGGACCGTTGCCTACATGTTTAAAGCTAATTAATAAAACGGAAATATACCTTTACAATGTGTCCTGATTAAGATCTATTTCAGGTTTTGCGTTTAAAAATAGCATCTGAGAAGTTGAAAATGGGAACACACCATGAGATGTATTTTGCTTGAGCTTTATATGCAAGTCTGATTGTGAAAAAAAAAATTGTTTAGAAGTTTGAATGACTTGCATTTCTATTTTAATATCCTTTAGTTCTTGTTCTTTATGTACAATGATGAGCTTTATCACGGTAGTCATGATGAGCACACTGACAGAATTTTTTTCTCATGCATTTTAAAGTATTATAATTTCACCAAGTTTACTGTTCATGATCCCAAGACTTCTTTATTTTTTTAAATACCTCTCTGAATTTTCCAGTCTCTGCAGTGCGTGTACTTATATGGACTTGAGTTAATTTGAGAAACCTTTACCTATATCAGGTAAATTATCTATACTTTAGAGTTTTGGCATTCGCCATCGTTTTTTTTGTTTTGCAAAGAGGTGAAATTGTTCACAATTAAAAACAGGACCCAAAAATCACACCCAAAAATTTGAAGAAATACACGTATGTTAGTCTACATCCCAACCCCCCGTTTTTGGCGGGGGGGTCCCGGTTTTTGGGGGCCCCCTCCCCCCCCCAGGGGAGTTGGGCATTCCCCCCCCGCAGCAGGGGGCGGGGGTTCTTTAAGGGCCGCGGGGACGGGAGTGCGCTAGTACGCTTGGACACGCCCACTAAAATCTCCTGCTTTTTCATTTTCAAAAGTTGGCAACTATGTGTGTAGTGCATACCACTCCTTGGATGCAATGTCAAGTTTAGATCAGGATCTCAGATATTTGAGGCATGGTGGATATCTGGCTGAATCTCAAGATTTAAAGCAGTGTAAAAAAAACACATTAATTTGGCATTTCCCTTTAAAATACAATCATCTTCTTTATTGGTAATCCATTCAAACATAGTACTAAAGAAAGTTCATGATTGTAGAGACTTTTGACTCAAAATTCAGGACCTGAATTACAGCCTACATTATAAATGCATGCACAAATATAAAAACCACAAAGGACCTATCATTGGTATCTATTAATGTTCAGCACAAATGTTAATATATTAATTATAGAAAACAAAGAAACAGCAACATGTAACTATAAAATTTTTTCTTGTTTTCAACTTTTGGATAAAAAGGGAAAACTAACTAACTTGACATTTAACCTTATAAAGCTTAACTTATGTTCACAATGGGTTTAATTAATTTGCCCACTTCTACTTTTGACATCAGCATGCAAATATGAAGGAAGTCAGGGTCGTGAGCGGCTTATTTTGGTATATAAGGTGTGGGAGATGCTGCCTGCACACGTATCCGTGCAGCTGTTGTGGAAAAAAAGGGGGATTTATCAGAGTTGCACAAAGAGATGATTATTGGCTATTGGGTCCAAGGTAGCGGCATTTATGAAAATGCAAAGTTTGTAAAATTTTTGCATGCTGCTGTATAAAAATGATTGTGAGGGGGGGGCAAATGGCACCACGGAATAAGGGAATGGGAACAGGGAGCACCATTTGCCCTTGATTTGGGCAGGGGAACATTGGGTACAAGGTAGTGAAGGAGAAGAAATGTGCAATGGAGCAGTTAACTGCCAAAAATAAACCAGGGGGTACCACATGTTTGTCTAAAACAGCAGCTCAGTGAACTCTGCTTTGTATGGGGTTCTGAAGCAGAGGGGGGGTCTCTAAACCTCTGTTGACATAGTTACATTGGCACAAAAAGGCTCCATTTTCCACAGCGTGTTGGAAAAAAATTTTTGATAAAGGGTTTTGTTGTGTTTTGTAATTAATCCTGGCTCACCCTGGCTAAAGCAGAGCAACCACCACGAAAAGAGCGACCCCGCACTGGAAACTTATTATGAACAAACCCTGGCTTTAAGCAGGGAACAAAAGACGATATAAAACAGACAAAGCAGAAAACAGAACCGATGATAACAAAGGACATACCACAGAAGCAATCACGGGTGCTGAGCAAACAAAAAACAGGTTTAAATACCCTGATCCAGCCAAGGATTGGATTCAGGGAATTAACCTCTAGCTACATATTACTGACAGTTGCTTTCTCTGATAAGTTACGTTTTCTACTTCATCAAATGGATGGAGGTGGGTTGTCAGGGGGGAAAAAAACATCAAAAACATACACTCTGCAACCATTGCGGAAGAACACAAGCTTGAGGGGCAGTTTTATGTCATATTATTTCTTTATTTTCTTTACCCTGATCAATAGTATGGGTGTAATGAAAATTTAAAGAAAAAAAAATGAATTTTTTTTTTAAATTTTTTTTTTTTCGTTACCCCCATCTATTGTTAATTTTATATAAGATCGGTACAACTTCGTGAGTCTTATCATTTTATTTCTGCCTTGTTCAGTTTTATTACAATTGCATTGAAAACCAAATATGACGTCGTCGCTCTCCCATTGGTCCAAAAACCGCGCCTTTTTTAAAACTTAGCCAATCAAAAAAAGAGCTCGCTCGTTTCTTTCTCCATAGAACTCTATGAAGGTATCACCCGTGATTGGGTAAGTGGACGAGCCCTTTTTCCGCCCCAAAAATCCCAAAATACTAGAATATTTCCCCAAACATAAAACTTTTAAGCGCCCTTCTATCGCGCCCTTTTTTCTCCACTAAAATAGACGCATCATAGATTGGTGATTCATATCGCCTTTGGGCTCAAAAACCAAAAGCTCTTTTCTCCTTTTTACTGTATTTGAACGTCCAGCCTTTTAAATTTTTTGGGCCAATTCTCCCTAGCTTATAATGGGGCACTGCGCTCCCATTCGATTGGTTGGTTTCTGCCGCCAATGAGAAGATTACAGAATTTTAATTCGTATTTCCCGGCAATTCTCTATATCAAAATTCCTGATGGCTCCGGGTCTCGGCGACAAAAAACCCTTTTTAGGGATTTTATTGATTTATGTTTAAGAAGGGTTTTAGCTTTTTCAATAATATTTTTCACTTAGTAAAAACAATTTTTTTAATCAACTCCATGCCGCACGGCGTGAAGGGCCGAGATTTCATTGTCCAATTTTTCCCTGACTACAAAGGACAAGTAGCTCGTGCTCTGATTGGCCGAGATAGCCAAGCCCCCGCTACTTCAACCATTCAACCGTTCTTGATTTTTGGAAAGTGATTTTATTTATGTATTTTATTAGTAGGTTTGAGCTCTTTTTCTGATAATGTTTTACACCTAATTTTTTTATCAAAACTCCATGCCGCACGGACATCTTTAAAAAATTTCTGCTGATTTCCAGCCTGTCTCGAATCGGAATACATGTTCGGCGCAGTCCCGCACTGCGCCTAAGTCACGCACTGCGCCCCACACACTAGCGAGGCGCGGTGAACTTTTCCCCGCATGTATGAGCACACCTCCTCAGACGACGAATATTAGGCGCAGTCCTGCACTGCGCCTAAGTCACCGCACTGCGCCTCACACACTGGCGAGGTGCGGCGGACTTTACACTGCATGTATGAGCGCACCTCCTCGGGCGGCGAATCTTAGGCGCAGTCCTGCACTGTGCCTACGTCCCGCACTGCACCTCACACACTGGCAGGCGCAGTAGACTTTACACCGCATGTATGAGCGCACCTCGGCGCCGACATACATGAGGCTCAAATTTCGCCAGAAAACTGGCGAAAACGTGCGCGCCGACGCGGCGAGATTCATACATTCCGCCCTATATGTTGATTTACTGTTTCTCAGCAAAAGTTTACAAAAATTAACATGAGGTTCTTTGTATACTTTTGGATCAAACGGTATAAGCCCACTTGCCACGTCATGGTGACCTTTTTAAAATGGGCCCCTACGCTAATGGGAGTAGCACTACATGGTGACCGCCACTACAACAGCCAAACCAATGAAAAGCACAACGCAGTGGCTCAACAACATTACTGTTACCAGACCTAGTCTAGCCCCAGGTCTGGGCTGCACCACCACACAGGCATAGAATCACAGCAACAATGGTTATTACACAGCTCCACCACCAAAAACAGGAAAGGTCCACTACCACTTACTGCTCCCTCAAAGCAGACTGAAAAAAAGGCAACCGGCCCTTATACAGACTACTGCTAATCAAAAACACCTGGACCAAATGGGGAGGAGTCCTGGTCCAAGTAAAGAAAGCAATGACATTTGTATTCAAACTAGGCAAAAAGAGACATGGATCACACGCTACATGGACATATAGTACATAGATGTTGTACAGCTATTACAGCATACAGGGCATAGGAAAACAGAGAGAGCTGCTAATCCAATCTTCTATTGTCATAATCTGCAAGTTCTGCAAGTTTGCTTTCCTTCTGAGATCAACATTCTGTTTGATCCTGGTAGTTGGAATGTGGATTTTCCCCTGTCTGCTTTTTCCATGCAGCACAGCAACAGTTAACCCCTGCCACTGAGCATTCCTCAAGCTGTAGTTCATCATCTGCCTGGCTGAGCTATAAAAACAAGCTACTACCATAAGTCTGGCCGTAAGGATCTGTTGTGTACTCTAGGGTCTACTGCACTGTTTTATGCCCTCTGAAATTCCTTTATTCCAGTTTTCCTGTGTTCCTGTGAACCTAGCCCTATATTCGTTATCTGCCTGATTTTGACCTTTGCCCATCTGCTAGTTATATTTCTGCTTTAGCCCTTAGTTTTAACCCCTTAAAGGGGTTGTATCTAGAGATGGGCGAATTTCTCAAAAATTCGGTTCAGTCACTTCGCCGAATTTCCCAACAAAAATAAATGCGGTCCGAATTACTTTGGGACGAATCGCGTTAAAAAACAGCTATTTCAAGGCTGCACAGAGCCTGCAGGGTGCTGTAGAACGTTGTGCCATGCTTAAATATGCAGAGGGAGCTTGGTTTGGTCTCCATACAATGTTGTGTTGTAGTATGACACGCACATGACTGCCACCGCTCTTAGAATCGCTTCACTATAAAATTCCCTGGGCACTTAAGAGGGCAAAACTGACCAAAAAACTGAAGGGGGAATATAGCCTGATAAAGTCATGGCAGCAACAGCTGAAAAAAACAAGCTGAGGGCTCAGGTGGCAACATCAGTGACAGAGTGTGTAGGTGACGGCGGCAGCCACAGCAGCATGAGGTCAGAGAGTGGCACAATGACATTCTGGAGGTGGCAAAACAGTAGTAGGCCACAGAGTGGCACAATGACAGAGAGTGGAGGTGATGGTGGCAGCAGCATGAGGTCAGACAGTGGCACAATGACATTCTGGAGGTGGCAAAACAGTAGTAGGCCACAGAGTGGCACAATGACAGAGAGTGGAGGTCACCGCAGCAGCAGCATGAGGTCAGACAGTGGCACAATGACACAGTGTGGAGGTCACGTCAGCAGCAGCATGAGGTCAGCCAGTGGCAGAATGACCTTCTGGAGGTGGCAATACAGTAGTAGGCCACAGAGTGGCACAATGACAGAGTGTGGAGGTCACGGCAGCAGCAACAACAGCAGCAGCATGAGATCAGAGAGTGGCACAATGACACAGTGTGGAGGACATGGCAGCAGCAGCATGAGGTCAGACAGTGGCACAATGACATTCTGGAGGTGGCAAAAACAGGAGTAGGCCACAGAGTGGCACAATGACACAGTGTGGAGGTTACAGCAGCAGCCACAGCAGCAGCATGAGGTCAGATAGTGGCACAATGATATTCTGGAGGTGTCAAAAACAGGACTAGGCCACAGAGTGGCACAATGACACAGTGTGGAGGTTACGGCAGCAGCGACAGCAGCAGCATGAGGTCAGACAGTGGCAAAATGACATTCTGGAGGTGGCAAAAACAGGAGTAGGCCACCGAGTGGCACAGTGACACAGTGTGGAGGTCACAGCAGCAGCAGCATGAGGTAAGAGAGTGGCACAATGACATTCTGGAGGGGGCAAAAACTGGAGTAGGCCACAGAGAAGCACAATGACAGAGAGTGAAGGTGACGGCAGCAGCAGTATGAGGTCAGACAGTGGCACAATGACACAGTGTGGCGGGCACGGCAGCAGCAGCATGAGGTCAGGCAGTGGCACAATGACATTCTGGAGGTGGCAAAACAGTAGTATGCCACAGAGTGGCACAATGACAGAGAGTAGAGGTCACAGCAGCAGAAGCATGAGGTCAGAGAGTGGCACAATGCCATAGTGTGGAGGTCACGTCAGCAGCAGCATGAGGTCAGCCAGTGGCACAATGATATGACACCTAAGGCATTGGTGTGTGGAAATCCTGGCCAATCCACGCCTGATTCATCTTGACCAAGGTCAGTCGTTCCACATTTCCCGTGGACAAGCGGGTTCTCCTTGGGGGTAACGATGGCCCCCCGCGGCACTGAACACCTGCTCTGATCCCCACACTACTGGCCGGGCAGGACAGCTTCTCCACTGCAAACTCGGCAAGTTGCGGCCACACATCCAGTTTGGCTGCCCAGTAGTCCAGCGGATCTTCTAACTGGGGTGGCAGAGTGCTGTCCAAGTGGGCCACGACCTGTTGGTTCAGGGTCTGCTCCAGGTCCTGCTGCTGCTGGCGACTACCCTCCTCACTAGGCGGGTGGAGGAAGCTGCTCAAACAGTGATTCCAGACATAGGTTGCTATGATGGAGATGGTACTGCTCCACCCCCCCACCTTCCCCCAGCGCCGCGGCAGTAGTACGTGAGCGAGAAGAACCCCCGGCCAGACCTGTCAGAGGAGGGACGTTTCCGCACCCTAGGCATTGGCCAACTGACTACGAGGATTTCCCCTATAGTATTTGAGTTTTTCCTCCCCCTCAGCAGCTGGGAAAAAGGCTCCCATTTTGGACTCGGGGAGGGTCCAATAGGGTGGAGAGCCAGAAATCACTCCCCCTGCCGGGTGCTGACTATCGGCTTTCACTAGCCAGGCAAATCAGCATGCTGCGGGCCATCTGCACAAGTGACTCCGAGGGGCTCCCTGCCTCCATCTCCACTGTATACTGCCACGGTGCTTGCGGGTCATCTGCCACGTCTTCCTCATCCCATCTAACTCCTCCAGCTGATCCTGCTCCTCCTCTCTTGTCACCTGGAAAATCCACTCATTTCACCAGACAATACTTCTGCTCCAATTTCCTCCTCCATTTCAGTCCCCACCGGACTCATGTGGCCAAGAGATGTAGTCACCACGTCTCCAGTCCCCTGCCCAGACAGATTTTTCAGCATCTGTTCCAGGACATGAAGCAGTGGAATGACGTTATTCATCCCGTAGTCCTGGCGACTGACAAATAACATGGCCTCCTCCAATGGCCTCAACAAGCAGCAGGTGTCACGCATGAGCTGCCACTGGCTGACATCAAAGTTACACGGGGGGAGTACTCCCTGTCCGCCTGGATGATCAAAAAATCGTTAATGGCCTTTCTCTGTTCATACAGTCGGTCCAACATGTGCGGGCTGGAATTCCAACGAGTGGAAACATCGCATATCAGAGTGTTTTGGGGGAGGCCTTTTCTGCGCTGGAGCTCGAGGAGGGTGTTCCTGGCTTTGTAGGAATGGATGAAGTGCATGCACATTTTTCCTGGCCATTTTCAGAAACTTCTGAAGACTGGGGGGAAGACTTCAGGAACCTTTTCACAACCAATTGAACACATACACCATGCGGGGCGCATGGACCATCCCTCCCAGTGCAGCACGGACACCATGTACTCCCATTGTCCGTCACCATGGTTCTAAATTGCAGTTGGCGCGGAGAAAGCCACACATCGATTTCTTGCTGCATGAAGGGGAGCAAGTTCCTCCCCTGTGTGACTTCGTTCCCGAGGCAAGCCAGGTGTACAACTGCGTGACACCGCTGTGCCCTACTCATGTGGTATGATGGAGCAGTACTTGTGGAGGCTGAGATGGTGGGGTGGTGGAGGAGGGGGAAAGGAGGCAGAGTTGGCACAGGAGCCGCGTTTGACAACATAGAGGAGAAAGCGCCGTGTCCTGTCCAAGTTGTTGGTGTGGCCTGGGCAGGAACACATTCACCCAATGGGCCGTAAAGGACATGTACTGGCCCTCACCGTAGTTACAAGCTCCAAAACGTTCGCGCTGCCGTGCACCTTGGAACAAAACCGATAAGCTCAAGGACTGGCCCACTTTCTGTTCTACATATTTATGAAGTGCTGTACTGCCTTTTTTGAAAAGAATTAGGGTTTTGGGGAACTCTCATCTCGGCTCGGCACAAGCCATTTCTCTGAGGTGCAGAGTCCACCATTTGGAAAGGGAGGGACTGCAGTACCAACAACTTGGACAGGAGAAATGGTCAGCTTCTGCACCTTAGGATGGTTGGACGCATACTGTTGTTCTCTTTGCAATCGCCTCGCTAAATGACTGCTGGCGCCATGAGTACGAGGAGCAGGAGCATCGGACGGGAGAGATGCAAGAGAAACAGCTCCATTCTGCAGAGGTAGTGGAGCCTTGACTGGCTGCAATGGCATGCTTGCCACTGGGCGATGCTGCTGCCGTTGCTGCGGCGGCAGGATGGACCACCACATCTGAGCCACGTTTCTCCCAGGCCACCGGATGGCTGGGCCGTGGTGCCAACGTTAGCTCCCTGGCCACGCTTCACTTTCTGCCCACAGATTCTACATATACCCATATTCGGTTCCTCCGGTGACTTAGCAAAGAACAGCCACACCTCTGAGTATCTGATTTTACCGCCAACGCTCACATGATACTACTACCCCCGCTCCTCGCTGAGCCCTGTGCCGCTACTTTTTTAGACCTGCGAAGCGGGTTTTCCACCCTGTGGCAAGCTTGGCCCCCGCCCTCACACTGCTGCTACCCTGCTGACTCACGCCACACAACCCACTTGCGGGCTGTG
Organism: Phyllomedusa bahiana; assembly: GCA_025379985.1. Lineage (NCBI taxonomy): Eukaryota > Metazoa > Chordata > Amphibia > Anura > Hylidae > Phyllomedusa > Phyllomedusa bahiana. The sequence goes on along the minus strand of JAODAL010067686.1, from coordinate 8,049 downwards.
CCGCTGCCTGACGCGCAAGCTGACGCCCTCTTCTCCTGACGATGATGAAGCCCTTGCCTCACCCGGCTTTCCCCAAATGCGTCGGCTACATCATCATCTATTTGTGTTTCATCGTCACTGCTGTCCTCATCACCGGGCTTGGTATGCAGAGGCTGATTCCTCACAACATGATCTCCGATGCCACTCTCCACATCTATACTTTGCCGCCTACTGCAAAAAGAAGGGGTTATTGGCCCATTTTTTTTTCGCTGCCAAGTAGCCTGCTGGGCCTGCCCTCCTCAAATTGTTCATCCTCGCTATATAGTGGGGCTAGCCCAGACCACATAGTAGATCTCTGGCTGAGGAACCGGGTGGGACAGAGGCGGGTTGGACAGGTGAGGGCCCCCTGACCCGCTCCCGGGCCATGCCAACTAAGGGTTGTGTCTGACGATCCCACCGACTCTTGGCTGGTTGTCAGATGTCATCTGGGAGGAAGGAGGATGGGAAACCCAGTCAACCAATCAAAAAACCCTTGGGTTGCTGGTCAGCACACGGCCGCTAGATTGACAGCGGCAGTTGTGTCCTCAAACCCAGTGACCCTGCTGCGACGGGCCCCTTGCTGTGCTGCGACCTGAGCCTGCTCCAGGAATGTTTGTGCCACTGCCACTAGCAGGTGAAGAGCCTGCCACTCTCCCGTCTGACATACTGTTTGTTCTTTAAAATGTACAGACACTGTTTGATGGTGATATCTGTATATGATATATACACACCCTGTATTTGACTCCAAATGAACCCACTAAGAAGCTTGGGTAAAAACCCTTTGGGTATAAATTGCGCTCCACAAATAGGCTGGGAAAAATTGAATTGTAAAGTGCCGTTTAAACAACTCTGTGTATTTTACTGAATATAAAAGCACAAACAGGCTTAATTAACCTTCGGTTATGAATTATGCTACAGCAAATTTGCTTCTTTGGCGGTGAAAAAAGAACGTTTCTTTTAGTGACCACAATAGAGAAAAACGCTTAATTAACCCCTGGATGTAAATTGCGCAAAAAAAAATGAGCAACCAAAAATTGCCAAGGTTTTTTAGCGGTTAAATGGCGTGTATTTTACGTAAAAAATAGAAAACTGTAATTAACCTTTGTTGTGAATTATGTACGGAAAATTTTTTTTTGCCGGTGAAAAAGAAAGTTTCTTTAGTGACCCAAAACTTTAAAAACGTTAAAATTTAACCCTGGATCAAAAGTGCAAAATAAATGACAACCAAAAATTACCAGCTTGTAGCGGTTAAATGCGTGTATTTTTGGTACACAACAACAGAAAAACCTGATAACTTCGGTTGTAATTAGCTACAGGCAAAATGTCTTTTTTGGCGGTGAAAAGAACGTTTCTTTTTAGTGACCACAACAGCAGAAAAAACGCTTAATTAACACCTGGGTGTAAATTGCGCAAAAGAAATCATCAGCCAAAAAAGAAGTGGTGTTTGGATTGTAAAAAGCTTTTTCTTTAAAATGAATACAACAGGAAAATGCATTGAAAAACCTTGGATATTCAATGTGCTGTGAGCAGATAGCATTAAAATGTATATGCAGCTGCACTGGACGCACACTGGACTTCAGTTCCAATACCGCACAAAATCAGAATTAGAATGAAAGAGAAGCAGTCTCTGAGACAAGCTCTGACATCCCCCAAAAATCGCTGTATAAAAATGAGTTCTTTATTATCAGCTATCATATGCAGTCGCGACAGCACCTTCACTAATGAGTACAGTGGGAGCGGTATGAGCTCCCAGCGTCGCGCCCCCGGACTTATATAGTGTGGTGACGTCACAGAATCCCGCTGGTTTTGATTGGCTTCATCTCTGCACATGTCATGCAAAGGGTATGCCCTTCTTCCTCCCAGAGTTCTTTGCCCCATGTAACGCCATGTGCTCTCAGCCATTTTATCAATCAATAGCAATCTTCGTTATGCGAAGTACCCCAAAGTTCGACTTCGTTCCGAACCGAAGTTTTCCTGAAATTCTAAACGAATTCTAGCGGCCGTGTGCTGACCAGCAACCCAAGGGTTCTTGATTGGTTGACTAGGTCATCCATTTCCCTCCCAGATGCATCTGAAAACCCCACCCAAGAGTTGGTGGGATGTCAGACAAAAACCCTTGTTGGCATCCGGGAGTGGGTTAGGGGCCCCCTACCTGCCCTAAAACCCCCTCTTCCATCGGTTCCTCCCCGGGGAGATTACTATGTGGTCTGGGCTCAGCGCCCTATATAGCGGGTGAACAATTTGAGGAGGGCAGTCAGCAGCCCCTTGGAGCGAAGAAATGGGGCCAATATCCCCTTCTTGCGTAGGCGGGAAAGTATAGATGTGGAGGTGCTGGGAGGTCATGTTTTGGGGGTCACCCTCTCCCATCCCAAAGACGGTGATGGGGACAGCAGGACGATAAAAACAAAAAATCGATGATGATTTTGCCGACCGCACTTGGGACCGGGTGAAGAAAGGGCTTCTTCATGTAGGAGAAGAGGGTGTCGCTTGGCGTAGGCAGCGGTTTTGGGCAGCCAGAAAGTGGGTTGTGTGGCCTGGTCGCGGGGGGTCCAGCAGTTTTTTGGTCAGGAACCAAGCGGCCCAGGGGGTAGAAAACCCCTTCGCAGGGCCCAAAGAAAGTAGTGGAACAGGGGCTCAGCGGGCGCGGTGGTAGTAGTCTTTCAGTGCGGTGGTTGGCGGTAAAATCAGCTATCGGCGGTGTGGGTTTTTGCAAAGACAGGAGGAGGCAAATATGGGTTTTGTAAGAATCTGGGGGGAAAAAGTAAAGCGGGGCCCAGGGAGCTATTTGGGCCCCCAACCCCCTGGTCAACCATGCAGGTCACCATCGGGGGCCCTGGGGAAGAAAGTGGCCAGATGTGGGGGCCCATCCTGCCGCGCAGAAACCGGCAGGCCCGTGGCAGAATGCCATTGCAGCAGTCAAGGCTCACCACCTCTGCAAAAGGAGCTGTTTCTCTTTGCCTCTTTCCCGGCCCATCCCCCTGCTCCTCGCTTCATGGCACCGCGGGTTTCAGAGGGGCCCATTGCAACGTATGCAACCAGTTGCGTAAACCTCCTAAGGGAGAAGTTGACCGTGTCCTGTCCAATTGTTGGTATGCAGTCCCTCCCTTTCCAAAAGGTGGATCTGCCCCCGTTCAAAAAAACTAATGGCTTGTGCCGACCCGAGTGAAGGTTTCCAAAAGCCCCGTAATTTTTTTCCAAAAAAGGGCGTACCGCCTTTAACTAGTATAACAAAATTTTGGCCAGTCCTTGACTTATCGGTTTGTTCAAGGTGCACGGCGAGGCGTCTGGAGCTGTAATACGGTCAGGGCCGACATGCCCTTTAGGCCCACTGGGTGAATGTGTTTCCCTGCCCAGGCACACCAACAACTTGGCAGGAGACCCCGCTTTCTCCTCCATGTTGTCAAACTGGGCTCCGGCCAATGCCCGCCTCCTTCTCCTCACCACCACCATCATTTCAGCCCCAAAAAGTATGCTCCACATCCCACTGTGTAGGGCACAGCGGTTCCCCATTTACCCCCTTTGCCTCCGGTTAAAACAAGTCACACAATCCCCCCCCCCCCCCCCCCCCCCCCCCCCCCCCTTCCCCCCAACCAAGAAATCGATGTGGGGCTTTCCACGTCCCCAATGCAAATCGGAACCATGGTTATGGACAATGAGAGGAACATGGGCCCGCGCTGCCCCCAAGGGGGTGGCCCATGTGCCCTGCATTGCGATGTGTTCAAATTGGTTTGAAAAGGTTTTGAAGTCCCCCCGATCTTGAAGATTCTGAAAATACCAGGAAAACAGTGCATGCACTTCATCCTTTCCCTACAAACCCAGGAACCCCCTCTCGAGTTGCAGCGGCAAAACGGCCCCCCCCCAACACACTTGTATGCGATTTTTCCCACCCTTTGGGAAACCCAGCCTGACTTTTTTGGACGATGTTGAACAGAGAAAGGCCATTAACGATTTTTTGATGATCCCCTGTGTAAACTTTGATGTCACCCAGTGGAAGTCATGCGGGACACTTGTCTTTTGTTGAGGCCTTTCGAGGAGGCCACTTATTTTCAGTCGCCGGGATAGGGGTTGAATAACGTCATTCCATGCTTCTGCCTGGAACAGATGTGAAAAATCTGTCTGGGCGGGGGATGGGGGACATGGCGACAAATCTGCGGCAACATGGTCCGGTGGGGGACCTGAATGGGGAGGAGGAGGAGGAGGAAAAGGGACTTTGGGAAACAGAAGCATTTTTGGTAAAATGGTGGATTTTCTACCAGGTGACAAGAGAGGGGAAGCAGGGCAGCTGGAGGGGTAGATGGATGGGGGAAGACGGGGAGATGACCCGCAAGCACCCGGGCGCATTGTGGAGATGGAGGCGGGGAGCCCCTCGGAGTCACTTTGGAGATGGCCCCGCAGCTTTCTGTTTGCCTGGCTAGTGACAGCCGAAAAAAGTCGCATCGGCGAGGGGATGACTTTTGGCTCTCCACCTATTGGACCCCCGCTAAAGGTCCCAAAAGGGGGCTTTTTTCCCAGCTGCTGAGAGGGGGAAAAAATTTAAATACTATTGGGAAAATCCTCTGTAGTCAGTTGGCCACTGCCCTTTGTGCAGATGTCCTCCTCGACAGGTCTGAGCGGGGGGTTTTCAGCGCTCACTTTCAATGCCCCGGCTGCTGGGGGGAAGGGGGGGGGGTGGGAGGGAGTACCCTCCCTCAAACGAACTAGTTGGGTCACTGAGAGCAGCTTCTTCACCCGCCTAGTGAGGAGGGAGTGCCGCGCGCAGCAGCGCAGCAGGCCTGGAGCAGCCCTGAACCAAAAAGGGGGTGTCCTACTTGGACAGCACTCGCCCCCCCAGTTAGAAGATCGTGGATTGGGCAGCCAAACTGGATTTTGTGGTCGGAACTATGCCCAGTTTGCAGTGGGAAGTGTCCTGCCCCGGCCGTAGTGTGGCATCAGAGCGGGTTTCAGTGGCGGGGGCCATCGTTACCCCAAAGGGAACCCGTTGTCCTGGGGTGTGGGCGACACCCTTTGTCAAGTGAATAGGCGTGGATCAGCCGGATTTTCCACAACCCCAAGTCTTAGGCGTCAGATTAAAACAGCCATGACGCCTCATCCCAAACTGTGAGAAATGAGCTGGGTTAAACTACCCGCCCCAGCCACTATTCTGATGCCGCCCCGACCCGATGCCCAATTGCTGCCAGTTTCTCCATCGCCACCAACCATCTTTACGGGGCGGTATTGCCACTCACTCAAAATCGTCTAGTGAAAACCCATACCTCATGCTGCTGTGTGTGGTTTTGCCGTGCCTCCACATTGTGTCATTGTGCCACTCTGTGGGTTCCCGTTTTTTCCACCCCCAGAATGTCCCTTGTGGGCACTGTTGACTAAAGCTGCTGCGTGGTGTGCTGGACCTCCCATTGTCATTGTGCCCCTTATGACCTCATGCTGTGTGCCTGTGGTGCTGCCGTGCCCCTTCACACTGTGCATTGGCCACTTGTGGCTTTCCTGTTTTTGCCCCTCCAGAATGTCATTGTGGGCACTGTCTGACCTATGCTGCTGCTGTGGCTGTGCGGCCTCCACACTCTGTCTTGTGCCACTGTCTGACCTATGTGTGCTGTGTCTGGCCTGCCCCCCACACTGTGTCATTTTGCCACTCTTGACCTCATGTGTTCTGCCGTCACTCCATCTCTGTCATTGTGCCACTCTTGGCCTTACTGTTTTTCCCTCCCGATGTCATTGGCCACTGTCTGACCTCTTGCTGCTGGGTGTGGCTGGCCGTGCCCTCCCAGGTTCATTGTGCCATGCTGACCTCATGCGCTGCTTCCCTCACCCCCCACTCTGTCATTTGCCACTCTTGGCCTTTACTGTTTTTTTCCCCTCCAGAATGTTATTGTCCCCTGCTGACCTATGCTGCAGTTTTGGCTGCTGCCGTGACCTCCACACTTGTCATGGGGCCATGTCTACCTTGTGCTGCTGGGCGCTGCCGGACCTCCCCCAAATCTGTCATTGGCCCCTGTCTGACCTCATGCTGCTGCTGCCGTAAAATCCAGTCTCTTTTCATTGTGCCACTTGTGGCCTACTCTGTTTTGCAACCCCCAGAATGTCTTTTTGCCCCTTCTGACCTCATTGCGCTGTGTGGGTGCTGCTAACCACACACTGGTAATTGTGCCACTCTGTGGGGTATCCTGTTTTTTCCCCTCAAAATGTCATTGTTCCCTCTTGCATCTGCTGCTGGTCACCTAAAATCTATACTGTGTTACCTCCTGAGCCCTCGCTTGTTTTTTTCCAGCTTTCGTGCCTGACTTTTCAAACTTAAATTTCCCGCTTGTTTTTTTGGTCAGTTTTGCCCTTTAAGTGCCCGGGAATTTTATAGTGAAGGATTTAGAGCGCCGGCAGTTTTAAGGTGTCATACTAAAACACAACATTGTTGAAACCAAACCAAGCTCCTCTGCATATTTAAGCATGGCAAAAGTTTTTTACAGCACCCTGAGGGTCTGTGCAGCCGGAAATAGCTGTTTTTTAATGCGATTTGTCCCCAAGTATTTCGGACCGAAAAAAATTTTGTTGGGAAATTGGCGAAGTCACCGAATCGAATTTTTTAGAATTCGCCCATCTCTATTCCTGAGTGTTTTATCGTTGAGACCCGTGGTATAACGGTTATGCATAGAAGGGCTTGTCAGCCCTGGAGATGAAGGCTCTGGGACACAAGAGAAAAACAGCGGAGGGTGCAGATCTCTTCTCTCAGAATCTTTCTGCATCGGGTGCCTCACACACAATGTGATGTCACGCTTTAATGGGGGAGAGACATGCCCACTGGGAGGAGAGACTCGCCCTGGTTTTCAAACTCAATATTGAATCGTTAAAGAGACGAACAGTTCAAACGAAACCCCCCTTTAAGGACCCCAGCGTTTTTGGGTTTACCGTTAATTTTTTTCCTCCTCGAATCCAAGGCCCTACTTTTTAAAATTTTCCATCTCTAGAAAAATTTGGGGTTTTATTTTGTAAAACAAGATGTTTTTCTAAATTTTGTCATTCACCATACCATAGAAAATTTCGGGGAAAAATGCAAAAAGTTTTTAGTGGTCAAAATGTGAAAAAATGTACAGTGTTTCCCCAAAAATAAGAACTGTCTTACATTTTTTTTCCCCAAGAAGCACATTTGGTTTTTTCAGGGGGGTTGTTGCTGGTGATTTTTTTGGATCAGCAGCTTTACGGGTTTGTTGGGGGGTGAGGGACCCCAGATTGTTGCTGGTTGGTGCTGAGTAAAATGGCAGCCGCAGCTTTACTTCTTCCCCCTGAGGACCTACATACTTAAAGCAAAGTGTCCTGCTCCTCACTTCACTGAGGATACTTTTACTTTCATTTTCTATGTCTCCCCCCTATGCCTCAGTTGCGCATGCACAGAAGTCCGAGACCTGACGAGAGAGACGACTTGTTTTGGGGCTGCCGGCACCCTCCCGGGCCCTCTGAGTAGCGCTGCAGTGGGGCAGATGAGAAAAGGGTGCCCGTCTTCTTTCCCCTTGCACTGGTACGTTCATAGCCACGCTTTTCCTTTTTCTTATTTTTTGTGTATGGCTTATATTGCACAAATGCTTAGAAATCCTGATACAGCTTATTTTATGGTTTATACACAGAAAAATGGAGCCATATCTCTAAAAAAGTACAAATTTTATTTAGTTTTAAACAAAAAACTTAAAAACAAATGACAAAATACTGGAGGATTCTACAAAAAAGAAGGGCAAAACGGGCAAAGTTTGCCTGCTCAAAAATTTGGGTATATTATTAATGAATAATGGTTAGGAATAAGATTTTGTATGGCTTTGAAATTTTTTTTTTTTTCATAATTACAATTTTTTGACGGACCCCCTGTCCTTCCCCCATCAATCCATTTAAATACCCCTTTTCCCCAATTTTTATCCCCCAAAAACATTTGCAGCAGGTAATATATACAAAATTACCCCAAAAAAATGAGTCTAGGGAAAAAGACAATGCAAAAGGAAACAAAGACATTTGCAACTCAAAAACCAAGGTATTTACCCATTGGTAAAGAGGGGC
>JAODAL010067685.1:0-17177 GCA_025379985.1 Phyllomedusa bahiana | reverse complement strand
AAAGGTTTTAAATTTCCCCAGAGGGAAGGGGTTCTTCATGTAAGAACGGAAAATCTGTGGTTTTTCCCCCTGGGAGTTTGGTCACACCCGGGTCTGTAGGGAGTTTCAAGAAAGGCTTAGTTTACCTCCCTGGAATAAAAAATTTTAAAAGCGTACGTAGCTGGGTTTAAAAATTCGGATCCTGGCGGGGGGGGGGGTTTTGGGGTAAAGGATTTGGGTTTTTAAATGGAGAGGTTGGTTCTTGCCTTGTGGGTTTGGGGGCATTAAACCAGTGGAAAACCCTGGGTTTAAAGTTTGTCTCTCCCCCTCCCCCACTTTTTCCCCCCCCTTTGGTTTTAAAATCGTTTGGGACTTTGTGTTTTCCCTTTTTAAACCTAAAAAACATGTAACTATGAAACTATTTTTATAGGGGTTTGGGAATGGGTGATGGGGGGGGGTGGGGCGATGGGTTATGCAGGACTTTAAATTTGCGGTTTGTATGGGGGAGGGGCCGCTTTCTGGGGGGGTTATGCAGGACATGTTTTGCTGTGTATGGGGAGGGCCCGTTGTCTGGAATGGGTTTGAAGGACATGTACTGCTGTGCATGAGACAGCCGGTGTCTGGGTTTGGGTTGTGCGGGGACAGGGTTTTTGCTGTGTATGGGGGGAACAGCCGGGGGGTCGGGGATGGGTTTTGGGGCTTTGATTGAGGTGTAGGGAGGCAGCCAGTGCCCGGGGTTTTGGGGTTTTTGAGGACACTCATTGCTGTGTTTTGAGGAGACTGATTTTGGGAGGGGTTTTTATGCAGGCATGCATTGTTTGTTTTATGGGAGGGCCCGGGGGCGGGGATGGGTTACGCCGGACTTTTCATTGTTTTGTTTTTTATGGGAGGGCCCACTTTTTGGGGGGTTTTGGGTTTTTAAAGGGCATGCTTTGGTTTGGGGGATGAAGAGGGGCCGGGGTTTTCGGGGTTGGGTTTTATGCAGGCTTTTCATGCGGGTGTATGAGGAGGGTTTCCCCCTGTTGGGATGGGTTATGCAGGACTTTCCCCAATTACTGTTTATGAGGACGATGCTGTTGGGGGGGGTTATGCAGGAAAATGCATTGCTGTGTATGAGGCCCGGCCCCGCTGTTGGGGGGTTATGCAGGAATGCATTCCCTTTGTTTTGCGACGGGATGTCTGGGGGGGTTTATGCGGGAAACACACATTGTTTTGTAGGGGGAAACGGCCGGGACGGGAGGGGTTTATGCAGGAAATTAAATTGTTTGTGTATGCGGCGTAGCTGTCTTTTTGGGGGTCAGGCAGGACTTTGCATTGCCTTTGTATGGGGACGGCCGCTGTCTGGGAGGGGTTTTTATGCAGGGACATGTTTGCTTTGTTTAAAAAGGGGAACTGTCTGGGTTGGGTTAGGCAGGACATGTTTGCTGTGTATGAGGAGGGCCGGTCGGGGGGGGTTTTTAAAAGGGGAAATTTTGCTTTGTTGTGTATGAGGACTGCCCTGTCTGCTTTGGGGTTTTATGCAGGACATTAATTGTGTTTTAGGGACCCCGGGGGTTGGGGGGGGATATGCTGGACTTGCTTTTGTGGTAGGGGGTCGGGGGTTTGTATGGGTTTGGTTATGAGGCATGAAACTGCTGGGGAATGGGATGGCCGCAATCGGGGGGGGTTATGCAGGAATTGCTTGTTTTGTATGAGGAGGGAAAAAAGGGTTTTATCGGGATGGGTTATGCAAAATTTGGCATTGCTTAGTATGGGGAGGGCCCCGGGTGTTGGGTTTGGGTTTATCGAGGACATGCATTGCTGTGTTTGCGGACGGTCGCTGTCTGGGATGGGTTATGCAGGACATGCATTGCTTTTTCGGAGGACGACTAGTGTCTGGGATGGGTTATGCAGGTCATGCATTGCTGTTTATATTAGGCGGCCGCTTTTCTGGGTTGGGTTATGCAGGAAAATGCTTTGCGGGTTTTTTGTGGAAGGGCCCGCTGTCTGCATTGGGTTTTTGCAGTACATTAATTGCGGGATTAGGGGGTGGCGGTGTCTGGGAGGGGTTATGCGGGGGACATGCATTGTGTGTATGATTTTTGGATGTTTTTGGGATGGGTTATGCAGGACATGCATTGCGAGAAATTGGGGAAACGGCCGCTTTCTGGGGTGGGTTAGCAGGGACTTGCTTTGCTGAGTATGGGGGGGCCCCGGTGTCTGGGATGGATTATCAAGGACTTTCCCATTGTGGGGTATGAGGGGGCCCCACTGTTGGGTGGGTTATGAGGTTTATGCTTTGGGTTTTTCGGGGGGGAACGATGTGTCTGGGGGGTTTTAAAACAGGCATGAATTGTTTTTGTAGGGAGGACGGCCCTGTCTGGGATGGGTTAGAGGACATGATTGTTGGGTATGAGGCGGGGGTGTCTAGAATGGGTTACAAAGGACATGTTTTTTGCTGTGTTAGGGGACGGCCCACTGTCTCGGGGGGTTTTTGCAGGCTTTAAATTTTGCTGTGTATGAGGGGGTGGGTTTGTTGGGAGGGGTTTATGTGGACAGGCTTTGGCTGTGTATGAGGAGGGCCCCTTTTGGGATGGGTTAGCGGACATTCATTGCTGGGGGGTTTTGGAGGGAACGGGGCCACTGTTCCCTTTGGGAGGGGGTTAGAAGGACATGCATTGCTGTGTATGGGGGGCCCGCTTTTGGGTGGGTTATGCGGGACATGCATTGTGTGTATGAGGAGGGCTGGTGTCTGGGAAGGTTATGCGGACAGTACTGCTTGCAGACGACACCCCGGTGTCTGGGAGGGGTTAGCAGGACAGCTTGCGTGTAGAGGTAGCCTTTGTCTGGGATCGGTTTTTGAGGACATGCATTGCTGTGTATGAGGACCCCGGGTTCTGGGATGGGTTTTTGGGCTGCATTGTTGTGTATGGGGCGGCCCGGTTGGGGGTTATGCAGGACTGCAATGCTGTGTATGAGGACACCCAGTGTCGGGGAGGGGTTATGCAGGACGCATTGTGTGTATGAGGACGGCCGGTGTTAGGAGGGTTACGCGGAATTCATTGCGGGGTTATGAGGACGGCGGTGTGGGGGAGGGGTTATGGGACTTCATTGTGTGTTGAGGCGGCCGCTTTTGGAGGGGTTTTATGCAGGACGGGCATTGCTGTGTATGAGGACAGTGGTGTCTGGGAGGGTTATGCAGGCCCTGTAAATGTGCATGACGACAGCGGTTCTGGGAGGGGTTTATGCAGGTTTTGCATTGCTGGTATGGGGGCCGGCCTTGCCTGGGATCGGTTTTGCGGGGCAAAATGTGTGTATGAGGAGGGCCCGGTGTCGGTGGGTTTTGCAGGCTGCATTGCTGTGTATGGGAGGGCCTTTTGTCTGGGATGGGTTTTGCAGGACTGCTTTCTTGTATGAGGACGGCTTTTGGGGTGGGTGATACAGGCGGGGCATTGCTGAGTTGAGGAACGGCTGCTGTTTGCGAGGGGTTATGCGGGAATCTTTGTTTTTGTAGGGCCCGGGGCCCGTGTTTTGGGGGGGGGTTTTATACAATTTACATTGTTTTGTAGGGGGACGGCCAGTATCGGGGAGGGGTTTGCGGGGAAAACATTGCTGTTTTGCGGAGTAGCTGTTTTTTTTTGGTTATGCAGGAATGCATTGGGTTAGGGGACGGCCGTGTCTGGGATGAGTTATGCGGGACTGCATTGCTGTGTATGAGGATGGCGGTTTTGGGATGGGTTATGCAGGAAATGCTTGCTGAGTAGGGGGCGGCCGGTGTCTGGGAGGGTTATCGAGGACATGTTTGCTGTGATGGGGACGGCCCCTTTCCCGGGGATGGGTTAGCGGGGCATGCGTTGCTTTTTCTGCGATGACGGGTTTTTCGGGGAGGGGGTTATGCAGGTCATGCATTGCTGTCTATTAGGACGGCCGCTATCTGGGATGGGTTATGCAGGACATACATTGCTTTGTATGAGGAGGACCGCTGTCTGGGGTGGTTTATGCAGGACATGCATTGCTGTGTATAAGAGCAGCTGGTGTCTGGGATGGGTTATGCAGGACATGCATTGCTGTGTACGGGGACGGCCCGCTTTTGGGGATGGGTTGTGAGTACTGCATTGCTGTGTTGAGGCGCCTGTCGGGGGATGGGTTTATGCCGGGCTGGGGACGGGCCGCCGGGGACGGGGAATCCCCTGGGGGGCCCCCCCCCCCCCCCCAACCGTGGGGGCCCCGGGGGCAGTCCGTCACCCCCCGGCCCCCCGGCCGCGTATGGGTCTTGAACGCCCGGGACCGGTCCGAGCGTCAGAGACCGGCCGGGGGAGTTGGAGACTAAGTCTCGGTTCCCCGGGGGCTGCGCGGGTGTCAGCGGGGCAAGCGCCCACTACGCTCGCTCGTTTGTCTCCCCGGAGGTGAAGCATTGGGCCTTCGCCTGCGGGGGCGGCCCTCTGCTGCGTAGGCGGCCGGTGAGCCTTCACGCGCCGCCTATGCGGGCGGCATTTGCGGGACCGGCGCAGCACGGAAACGGCCCGGGCTGCCCCGGGACGGGAGCGGAGGGGGGAGAAAGGTATGTATTGATTGGTTTTTTTTTTTTTTTTTTTTTTTTTAAATTTCCAAAGGGGGGGGCTTGGTATTGGGGGGACAGGCTAAGGGGGCCCTGGCTACTATGGGGGAGGGTTTAAAGGGGGGGCCCGGCTACTATGGGGGGGACCTGGCAAAGGGGGGGCCCTGGCTATATGGGGGGACACGGCTATGGGGGGCCCCTGGCTCTTATGGGGGGGGACATGGCTAAGGGGGCCCTTTTAGCTACTAGGGGGGGGACCTGGCAAAAGGGGGCCCCTGCTACTAGGGGGACCGGGCTAAGGGGGCCCCTGGTTTACTAGGGGGGACATGCTAAGGGGGGCTCGGCTACTAGGGGGACATGGCAAAGGGGGGGCCCCTGGTACTGGGGGGGGACGCTGGCTAAGGGGGGCTCTGGCAAATATGGGGGGGGGAAAATGGAAAGGGGGGCTTGGTACTAGGGGGGGGAAACACTGGCTAAGGGGGGCTCTGGCTACTATGGTGGGGGAACCCTTTTTTGGGGGCCTTAAGGGGGCTCTGGTCTTTGGGGGGGGACATGGCAAAGGGGGGGCCCTTTTTGGCCCTACTATGGGGGGGCACTGGCAAAGGGGGGGGCCCGGGCTATATGGGGGGGGGGAAAGGTTTAAGGGGGGCCTGGCTACTATGGGGGGCCTGGCAAAAGGGGGGCTCTGGCTAAAAGGGGGGGGCATGGCTAAGGGGGGCTTGGCTACAAAGGGGGGGGGAAATGGTTTAAGGGGGGCTTGGCTACTATGGGGGGGAAACCCCGGGCAAAGGGGGTTGGCTACTATGGGGGGGGGAAAAGGCAAAGGGGGGGGCCCTGGCTACTATGGGGGAGGCCAGGGGTAAGGGGGGCCCTGGCTACTATGGGGGGGGGACACTGGTTTAAGGGGGGGCCCTGGCAAATTTGGGGGGGACACTGGTAAGGGGGGCCCGGGCTTTTAGGGGGGGGGAATGGCTAAGGGGGCCCTGGAGGGGGTAAGGGGGGGGCCCTGGCAAACTAAAATTTGGGGGGGGGAACTGGCAAAACCGGGGGGGGGCCCTGGTTTACTTTGGGGGGGACACTGGAAAAGGGGGGGCCCCTGGTTTACTATGGGGGGGGGGGACACTGGCAAAGGGGGGCCTGGTACAAAGGGGGGGGGACCCCTGGCAAAGGGGGGGCCCTGGGCTACTATGGGGGGGACCTGGCTAAGGGGGGGGCCGGGTTTTTTAATATGGGGGGACCTGGCTAAGAGGGCCTGGTATATGGGGGGCATGGCTAAGGGGGGCCCTGGTTTTCCTTGGGCGGGACATGGCTAAGGGGGGCCCTGGTACTATGGGGGGGTCACGGGCAAAGGGGGGGCTCGGGTACTGGGGGGCCCACTGGCAAAGGGGGGGGCTCTGGCTATGGGGGGGAAAATGGTTTAAAGGGGGCCCTGGCTACTATGGGGGGGGGGGGAACTGGCGAAGGGGGGCCCTGGTTACTGGGGGGGGGGGACATTTTGGCAAAGGGGGGGGCCCGGGGCTACTATGGGGGGGACATGGTAAGGGGGGCTTGGTATTTAGGGGGGGGCAGGGTTTAAGGGGGGTTTCTGGTCTATGGGGGGGGACATGGCAAAGGGGGGGGGGGCCCTGGCTACTTTTTGGGGGGGCCCAATGGCAAAGGGGGGCCCTGGCTACTTTTGGGGGGGACACGGGCCCTAAGGGGGGCCTGGTTTACTATGGGGGGGACATGGCTAAGGGGGGCTCGGGGTTACTAGGGGGGGGACTGGCTGGGGGGGGCCTGGTTACTATGGGGGGGGACATGGAAAAAGGGGGGGCCCGGGGCTACTAGGGGGGGGGACAGGGGAAAAGGGGGCCCCTGGCTACTATGGGGGGGACACTGGCAAAGGGGGGGGGCCTTTTTTATATGGGGGGGAAAAATGGAAAGGGGGGGCTTGTTATTTTGGGGGGGCATGGCTAAGGGGGCCCTGGTATTTATGGGGGGGGGACAGGGGCTGGGGGGGGCCCGGGGGTACTAGGGGGGGGGCCCTCTGGACAAAGGGGCCCCGGCTTTTTGGGGGGCCTTCAAAGGGGGGGGGGGGGGGACATGGCAAGGGGGGGCTCGGCAAACTAGGGGGGAGGGAGGGGGCATAGGGGTCCCCTGGTTTTTTTGGGGGGGACATGGCAAAGGGGGGGCCTGGCAAATAGGGGGGGGGACATGGCTAAGGGGGGCTTGGCAACTAGGGGGGGGAAATGGCTTGGGGGGGGCCCCTGGTTTGCTAAGGGGGGGCCCCTGGTATTTTGGGGGGGGGACACTGGCGGGGGGGGGCCCCCGGGGTTTATTTTGGGGGGGGGACACTGGCAAGGGGGGGGGGGTTACTATGGGGGAACGGCAAGGGGGGCCTGGTGCTATGGGGGGGACACTGGCAAAAGGGGGGCCCCTTGGTTTACTATGGGGGGGACAGGGCAAAGGGGGGTCTGGCTACTGGGGGGACACTGGTTTAAGGGGGGGCTCTGGTACTGGGGGGACACTGGTTTAAGGGGGACCCTGGCTACTGGGGGGGCGTGGAAAGGGGGGACACTGGCTAAAGGGGGCTTGACTACTGGGGGGGACACTGGTAAAAAGGGGGGGGCCCTGGGTTTAATTATGGGGGGAGACTGGTTATTTGGGGGGGGAGCTGGCTACAAAGGGGGGGCTCTGGCTACGAGGGGGGTGGGGGGGGGGCCCTGACTAAAAAGGGGGGGGCCCGGTTTTAACAAGGGGGGGGGGCCCTGGCTTTTACAAGGGGGCCCCTGGTTTGGGGGGGGCCTGGCTCCCTAAAAGGGGGCCCCTGGTACCTCAGGGGGGGGGCCCTGGAAACTACATGGGGGCCCTGGTACCTACATGGGGGGGCCCCTGACTACAGGGGGTTTCTGGTCCCTAAAGGGGAATTTGGGCAATCAAAGGGGGCCCTGACTCCCTCAGGGGGGCCTGTTTACCTAAATGAGGGGCCCAGCTACCTATGGGGGGGCCCTGACAAACAGGGGGTCCTGACTCCCTTTGGGGGCCCCCTGACTAAAAGGGGGGTTTCTGATTTACAAAGGGGGGCCCTGACTACAAAGGGGGGTTTGGCTCCCTACAGGGGGCCCTAAATACAAGGGGGGTTTGGCTCCCTACGGGGGGCCCCTTGATAAAACCCGGGGGGTTCTGGCTATAAAAGGGGGCCCCTGAACAAGGGGGGCCCTGGCTCCCTAAACCCACAAAAAGGGGGGCCCCGGGCCCAAACCTTTTAAACAATAAGGCTAAAGGGGGGGCCCTGCCCTTCTGCACACTACAAAAGGGGGCCCCCAAACCTCCCTTTAGACTACCTAAAGGAGACCCCAAAAACGGTCTTTTAAACACCTAAAGGGGGACCCAAAACTGTTGAAATAGTCCCTAAAGGAGACCCCTAACTCCCTTTTATAGAAACCCAAAAGGGGGCCCCTTTAACTGCTTGCGGGATTTTTAAAAGGGGAACCTAACTCCCTACGCTTCCCCTTAGGGGGAAAAACCCCCCTACCTACACCCCTAACAAATTGGGACTCACCAACCCCTCCCTACAGCCTAACTAATTGGGGTCCACCAAAACCAAAAGGGAGCCTATAAAACTTGCTTAATGGGGGCCCTTTTATTACCGGGGGGCAAATTTCCCTTTCCCCTTTTGGTGGGTACTAAAGGGCTGCCTGGGGGGGCCCAAAGAAACCAAATCCGGGGGGCCCTACCTCCCAAATGGGGTTTATTAGTTCCCCTGTGGCCTTCCCCCCCTCCAAAAATTAGGGATATTTGGGCTTGTCCCGCTTTTTCCCCGGGTTTTAGTTTGTACAGAGGGGGAATATTTTAAAAGAAAATGCGGGAAAAAATTGAGGTTTTCTAAGATATTTGTGTTTTAAATTTTCTGCAGGGTTGAGTTGGGGCCCGGGGACAAGTCATCTTGGCGGTGGGGAAAACAGATGCAGAAAGAAAAAGGGAATAAAACGACTCATGAAAAAAGGAAGGGCCCCAGCTTTCTCTGGTGAGCCCCTGCACCCAAGGGTTATTTTTTATTTTGTAATGTGATGGTGCCCTTAAAGGGTGTCTGACCTTTTTATGTGGTCTTATATGGCGGTGTTGTAGGTTATACCTGAGCTGGTGTCTGACCTCTATTGGTTTTTTATGGTGGTGTTGTAGGTTTTTCCCTGAGGGGTGTCTGCCTTTCTATGTGGCCCTTTTTTTAAATTTGGCAGTGTTGTGGGTTTATCCCTGGCGGGTTTGTCTGCCCTTTTATGTGGTCTCTATATGGAGGTGTTTTTTTGGGGTTTATACCTGAGGGGTTTTGGGCCTCATGTGGTTCTTTTATGGCGGTTTTGTAGGTTTTTTTTCCTGGCTGGGGGTCGGGACCGTATTGGTCTTTTATTGTTGAAATTTTAAATTTGGCGGGGGGGTTTTGGGGGAAAGGCACATTTTTGCCCCTGATTTAAGATTGAGGGAACACCCTTCCCTGTGATGGGTCACACTTTTACTTTCTTGTGGTGTTTCTTTTATAAAGGGGTGGGTTTGCGTGCCCCAAGGGAAACTTTGGGGGGGATATTGTATGTGGGTGGTGGGGGATAGGGATGGGAACTTATTTTCCCCCTGTGTCTATGATTGTTAGACTGACAAATGGAAACTACATTGAACTAAAAAATTCAGTTCTTTTTTTGCACACTGTATTATGGGGTTTAATTTTGGGCGCGTTTTTGTCCAAAGGGCCGGGTTAATTTTTTAATGTACAGTGGGGTGGGCCCCCAAAGTTTCATTTCCCCGGGGGGCCCCCCGACTCCCCAGCCCGACCGGGTTTATGGGGACATGCATTGCTGTGTATGAGGACATGGGTTTGTCTTGGAGGGTTATTTTGGACATAAATTGCTTTGTAAGGGGGGAGGGCCGTGTTGGGTTGGTTATCCCGGACTTTGCTTTTGCGTGTATGAGGCCCACCCGGGGTCTGGGATTTTTTTGCAGGACATGCTTGTGGGGTATGGGGGGCCCGGCCGTTTGTCTGGGATGGGTTATGCAGGAATGCATTGCTGTGTATGAGGAGGGCCCGGTTTTGGGGGATGGGTTATGCAGGACATGCATTGCTGTATATGAGGACGGCTGCTGTCTGGGGTGGCTTATGCAGGAAATGCATTGATGTGTATGAGGATGGCCGCTGTCTGGGATGGGTTATGCAGGACATGCATTGCTGTGTATGAGGACGGCCGGTGTCTGGGATGGGTTATGCAGGACATGCATTGCTGTGTATGAGGACGGACGCTGTCTGGGATGGGTTATGCAGGACATGCATTGCTGTGTATGAGGACGGCCGGTGTCTGGGATGGGTTACGCAGGACATTCATTGCTGTGACTGAGGGCGGCCGGTGTCTGGGATGGGTTATGCAGGACATGCATTGCTGTGTATAAGGACGTCCGCTTTCTGGGATGGGTTATGCAGGACTTGCATTGCTGAGTATGGGGACGGCCGGTGTCTGGGATGGGTTATCAAGGACATGCATTGCTTTTTCTGAGAACGACTAGTGTCTGGGATGGGTTAAACAGGACATACATTGTTGTGTATGAGGACGGCCGCTTTCTGGGATGGGTTACGCAGGACATACATTGCTGTGTATGAGGACAGCCACTGTCTGGAATGGGTTATGCAGGACATGCATTGCTGTGTATGAGGACGGCCGGTGTCGGGGATGGGTTATGCAGGACATTCATTGCTGTGTATGAGGACGGCCGCTTTCTGGGGTGGGTTATGCAGGACATGCATTGCTGTGTATGAGGACGGCTGGTGTCTGGGATGGGTTATGCAGGACATGCATTGCTGTGCATGACGACAGCCGGTGTCTGGGATCGGTTTTGCAGGACATGCATTGCTGTGTATGAGGACAGCCGGTGTCTGGGATGGGTTTTGCAGGACATGCATTGTTGTGTATGAGGACGGCCGCTGTCTGGGATGGGTTATGCAGAACATGCATTGCTGTGTATGAGGACGGCTGGTGTCTGGGATGGGTTATGCAGGACATGCATTGCTGTGTATGAGGACGGCCGCTGTCTGGGATGGGTTATGCAGGACATGCATTGCTTTGTATGGCGACGGCCGATGTCTGGGATGGGTTATGCAGGACATACATTGTTTTGTATGGGGACGGCCAGTATCTGGGATGGGTTATGCAGGAAATACATTGCTGTGTATGCGGACGTACGCTGTCTGGGGTGGGTTATGCAGGACATGCATTGCTGTGTATGAGGACAGCCGCTGTCTGGGATGGGTTATGCAGGACATGCATTGCTGTGTATGAGGACGGCCGCTGTCTGGGATGGGTTATGCAGGACATGCATTGCTGTGTATGAGGACAGCCGCTGTCTGGGATGGGTTATGCAGGACATGCATTGCTGTGTATGAGGACGGCCGGTGTCTGGGATGGGTTATGCAGGACATGCATTGCTGTGTATGAGGACGGCCGCTGTCTGGGATGGGTTATGCAGGACATGCATTGCTGTGTATGGGGACGGCCGCTGTCTGGGATGGGTTATGCAGGACATGCATTGCTGTGTATGAGGACGGCCGCTGTCTGGGATGGGTTATGCAGGACATGCATTGCTGTTTATGAGGACGGCCGGTGTCTGGGATGGGTCATGCAGGACAGCATTGTGGTGGTTTGAGGATATGTTATGAGACGGCCGGTGTCTGGGATGGGTTATACAGGACATTCATTGCTGTGTATGAGGACGGCCCAGGGGCAGACTGCTGTGTGGGATGGGTTATGGAAGGACATGCAATGCTGTGTATGTGGACGGCCTTGTGTCGGGGAATGGGTTTGTTATACAGGATGATGCTTCTGGTTGTATGAGGACAGGCATGCTTTGGCGGGTGGGTGGGTTATGCAGGACATGCATTGCTGTGTATGAGGACGGCTGCTGTCTGGGATGGGTTATGCAGGACATGCATTGCTGTGTATGTGGAGGGCCATTGTCTGGGATGGGTTATACAGGACATACATTGTTTTGTATGGGGACGGCCAGTATCTGGGATGGGTTATGCAGGAAATACATTGCTGTTTATGCGGACGTACGCTGTTTGTTTTTGGTTATGCAGGACATGCATTGCTGTGTATGGGGACGGCCGGTGTCTGGGATGGGTTATACAGGACATGCATTGCTGTGTATGAGGATGGACGGTTTCTGGGATGGGTTATGCAGGACATGCATTGCTGAGTATGGGGACGGCCACTTTCCGTGATGGGTTATGCAGGACATGCGTTGCTTTTTCTGCGACGACTGGTGTCTGGGATGGGTTATGCAGGTCAGTCATTGCTTGTTTATGGGGCCCGTGTCGCTGGTTGTTTTTGGTTTTTATGCAGGACATGCATTGCTGTGTATGGGGACGGCCCCTGTCCGTGATTGGTTATGCAGGACATGCATTGCTGTGTATGAGGACGCCGCGTGTCTGGGATGGGTTATCGAGGACTTTGCATTGCTGTGTATGAGGACGGCCCGCTTTCGGGATGGATTATCCCGGACATGCGTTGCTTGTTGGGAGGGCCTGGTGTCTGGGATGGGTTATGCAGGACATACATTGCTTTGTAAGAGGAGGACCGTTTGTATGGGGGTGATTTATGGGCAGGACATCCCTGCTGTTTCTGAGGATGGACGGTGTCTGGGATGGGTTATGCAGGACATGCATTGCTGTGTATGAGAGCAGCTGGTGTCTGGGATGGGTTATGAGGACATGCATTGCTGTTTATGATGTCGTCTGGTGTCTGGGATGGGTTATGCAGGACATGCATTGCTATGTATGAGGACAGCCGTTGTCTGGGATGGGTTATGCAGGACATTCGTTGCTGTGTATGAGGAGGGCCGGTGTCTGGGATGGGTTATGCAGGACATGCATTGCTGTGTATGAGAACGACCGCTGTCTGGGAGAGTTTATGCAGGACATACATTGCTGTGTATGAGGATGGCCGTTGTCTGGGATGGGTTATGCAGGACATGCATTGCTTTGTATGAGGACGGCCGGTGTCTGGGATGGCTTATGCCGGACATATATTGCTGTGAATGAGGACGGCCGGTGTTGGTGATGGATTTTGCAGGATATTCATTGCTGTGTATGAGGACGGCCGCTCTCTGGGGTGGGTTATGCAGGACGTGCATTGCTGTGTATGAGGACGGCCGGTGTCTGGGATGGGTTATGCAGGACATGCATTGCTGTGTATGAGGACGGCCGATGTCTGGGATGGGTTATGCAGGACATGCATTGCTGTATATGAGGACGGCCGATGTCTGGGATTGGTTATGCAGGACATGCATTGCTGTGTATGAGGACGGCCGGTGTCTGGGATGGGTTATGCAGGACATGCATTGCTGTGTATGAGGACGGCCGCTGTCTGGGATGGGTTATGCAGGACATGCATTGCTGTGTATGAGGACGGCCGCTGTCTGGGATGGGTTATGCAGGACATGCATTGCTGTGTATGAGGACGGCTGGTGTCTAGAATGGGTTACAAAGGACATGCATTGCTGTGTATGAGGACGGCTGGTGTCTAGAATGGGTTACAAAGGACATGCATTGCTGTGTTAGAGGACGGCCACTGTCTGTGTTGGGTTATGCAGGACATTAATTGCTGTGTATGAGGACGTCCGGTGTGTGGGATGGGATATGCAGGACATGCATTGCTGTGTATGAGGACAGTCAGTGTCTGGGATGGGTTATGCAGGACATGCATTGCTGTCAGGGCCGGGACAAGGCATTTTGGCGCCCTAGGCAAATAGGGCAAATGGCGCCCCCTCCCATCTCCCCACCCTACTCCTAGGAAAACCATTTAGATGCCATCGAGAAGACCACACAGTGTCTAAATAATATAGTGTATGACCGCGATCCTTTGCAGTTCCCAATCACCTCCTCCCGAGACGCGATTGTGGGGCGCCATACAGTTGCCATGGCAGCCAGAGACCTTATGAATGTCTCCGTGGCTGTCATATATCTGTATACTTGTTACACCCTACCATAGGCAGGGTTTAATGTCTAATGGATTGAATGCCGTATATAAGACAAGCGATTGCATGTTCAAGCCCTTCCTTTTGCTATTTTATTAATAATAATAAAAAAATAACAATAATAATAATAATAATAATAATAATAATAATAAGGTACACCGTGTCTGTAAAAGTATGATCTATTTAAATATAACATCATTTATCCCATTTGGTGAACACGATAGAAGAAAATAAATTCCCAACGTATCAAAAAGTCCCATATACCTCAAAATGGTACTAATAAAAACAATACTCTGGCGGCGAAAATAGAAAAAGTTTAATTTTTTTTTTAAATATACTAAAACATACTGATAACTCTACAAATTTGGCATTATGGAAATTGTACCAACATACAGAATACACAGATCACATGTCATTTATAGTAACAGTAAATGCTATAAAAACAAAACTTGCAAATTGCACATTTTAGTTTTTTTTTCCATGTTCCTTCCCACATAGAACATTTTGGGGGTTTCCCAGTATATTATATGGTGCAGTGAATGACACCATTACAAAGTAGATCTTGTCACACAAAA
This sequence comes from Phyllomedusa bahiana, assembly GCA_025379985.1. Taxonomy (NCBI): domain Eukaryota; kingdom Metazoa; phylum Chordata; class Amphibia; order Anura; family Hylidae; genus Phyllomedusa; species Phyllomedusa bahiana. Next base: position 3,095 of record JAODAL010067685.1, on the reverse strand, counting down.
TAAAAGCCCTTATATGTATAAAAAAAATTCATATGTGTTAAAAAAAAATTCTGGATGTTGGAAGGTGGAGAGGAAAAACAAAAAGCAAAAATCAGAAAATTGCTGCAACCTGAAGGGGATAAAATCCACAACAATGTGGATTTTTTTTTATAGTGTGAATGAGATTTCTGTATATCTTTTTCACATTGCTGCTTAAATGATATCCTGTGGATTTTTTGCAAGCAAATCCATCGTGGAAAATCAACAGCATATCCTGCCTGTGTGAACATACCTTAATGAAACCAACCAGTTTTAATATATCACCTCTCATTATTATTAGGACTATCTCTATAAGAGACCATCTATATTAATATGCATAGATTATCTATTATAGAGTCCTGATAATACAGATAAACAAGCTACATATTTATTATATGTGTATACATATATACACATACTGATACACATGGAGATATATATATATATATATATATATATATATATATATATATATATATATATATATATTCTATGTATAAGTATAATGTATGTGTGTGTCATAATAGGTACATGAGGGGGGATTTTCACAATACATTTTACATTTTGTAGAAAGAGCTGGGGGACTGCACACTCTGAACTGATGTCTGTGGTCTCTTATCTCATTCCTTATCAGTGTGGAGGAGATGACAGACACCAGTTCAGCCTGCCTGTCCAGCTTTATCCTGAACTGTGCAGGGAGCTGGACGGGTCGCATCTTTAGGGATGATTGATTATTATGAGCCTGCAGACTTTTCACTTACAAATTAATGCGTCCCCTTCTCCTCCGCTCCCCACCAGTCCCGCTCAGTGCAAGGAGCAGGCAGAGCTCCTCCTGTGCGCACTCTGACGCTGCACACAGTGTGTTAAAGCTAAGCGACTGTGAACTCTCTACTCTGGTCCCGGAGCTTTGGAAGCAGGGGGGCGGTGGGGCCTCAGTGAGCTGAGCGGATCCCTCTTTCAGAATGAAGAGTGACTATCCGTTCCGCAGAGCACAGCAACATGAGAACAGGGATGGAAGGGGCATGTGTGTGGGCTGGGACGGACCAGCAGTCAGTGCAAAAGGTCATCCGGCCGCTGCTTAGTAGCGTGAGCTACTGCAGCAGCTCTGACTTTTTAGGCGTTTAGCTTCACAGTAGATAACTGCGCCCCCCTGCCGAGTGCACCCTAGGCCATCGCCCACTTTTGCCTACCAATTGTCCCGCCCTATTGCGGTGTATGGGGACCGCTTCTGGGAAAGGGTTTATGCGGACTCCCTTTTCTGTTATTTGGGGGAGGCCGTTTTCGGGGAGGGTTACCCCGGACAACATTGCTGTATGAGGCCCCACTGCTGGAAGGGGTTATGCGGGACATGCATTGTGTTTGAGGCCCGGTGTCGGGGAGGGTTATGAAAATTTTCATTGCTGTGTATGAACGGGCCCTTTCTCGGGGGGGTTATGCGGGCATAATTCGTGTAGAAGGGGCTGTGTCTGGAGGGTTATGCGGGACGTACGCTGGCTGACGACAGCCCTTTGGGGGGGGTTATCGGACATGCTTTGCTGTGAAAGGGGAACCGTTTTCTGGGACTTTTTAACATCATTGCGTGCATAGACACCCCGGTTCTGGGGGGGTTATCGGACATCTTTGCTGTTTGAGGACAGCCGTTTTGGGGATCGTTTTGCGGGAATCATTGCTGTTATAACACCTGTCTGGGGGGGTTTTTGGGAATCATTGTTTGTATGGGGACACCATTGGGGATGGGTTACATACATCATTCTTTTATGGGGGACACCATTCGGGGATGTTATCAGACACTTTCTGTGATGAGGACATTTTGGTCAGATTACAGACTGCATGCTGTTTTAGGGGCCACTGCTAGGGTTTGCAACATTTCTTGTATGGGAACCCGCTGTCGGGGATGGTTATCGGACATCAACTTTATGGGGGAGGCCCCATTTCGGGGATTTTATGCGGGCACATTTTTTATGAGGAACGCCGATTCGGGGAGGGGTTTGAAACATACTTGTTTTTTAGGGGGAGGGCCAGATTATTTATCGGAAAAACTTTCCTGTGTAGGGGGGAGCCGCGCGGGGGTTAGCGGGACATGCAGCTTTTAGAGACACCGCTTTTGGGGAAGGGTTATCGGGACATCATTGCTGTTATGAAGGGCCGGTTGGGGAGGGGGTTATGCGGACATTCATTGCTTGTATGAGACGCCCTTACGGGAATTTATGCGGGCCATGCTTTGCGTGTATGAACGGCGGGGTTCGGGGAGGGGGTTTATGCAGGACTTACACTGTGAGACACACCGGGTGGGGAGGGGTTTATCGGGACATCATTGCGGGTTTTGAACGGCCGTTCTGGAGGGGTTTTGCGGAATCATTGTTGTAAGAGGACACTGCTGTCTGGGTTTGGTTTTATCAACATCATTTTTTGTGTATAGGACGGCCCTTTTCCCGGGGAGGGGTTATAAACATGCATTGCTATATGAGGAGGGGCTGCTGTCTCGATGGGTTATGCAACATCATTGCTTTGTAGGCCGGCATTCTGGGAGGGGTTAGCAACTCATTTTTGTATACGGCCGTTCGGAGGGGTTATGCGGGGAAAGCTGCTTTTAGGGCAACCCATGTTTTGGGTTATCAGACATCTTTTTTTGTATGGGAGGGGCCTTTTGGGGGTTTTTCAAAATCATTGCTTTTAGGGAGACTTCTTTTTTTATCAGCATGCATTGCGGGGTAGGGGGACCCGGTTTTGGGGAGGGGTTATCGGACAATTGCGGGGTTGGGGGATCTTCGGGGATGTTAGCGGGACTTTCTTCCCGAGTATGGGGAAACCCATTCCCGGAGGGTTATGAGGACATTTTGCTTTTTGCGAGGACGGGTTTTCTGGGAGGGGTTATGAAAACTCTTGTGTATTGGGCGGCCCTTTTCTTTAAAATGGTTATCAACATCTTGTTTTTTGGAAGACGGGTTTCTGGGTGGGTTATGGGGCATGCTTTTTGTAGGGGGGGTGTCTGGGGGGTTCAACATGCTTGTTGAAACGTTTCGGGGAGGTTTTGGGGACATGCATTCTGTTGGGCGCCTTTTCGGGGGGGGTTTTGA
>JAODAL010067684.1:0-17178 GCA_025379985.1 Phyllomedusa bahiana | reverse complement strand
AAGCACCTTTTGGCTGTCTATTTAGCCAAGTCGAGTCACTTTGAGGGGGTACATAATGGCTTCTCACAAGCCGATCTTGGAGACTCTTTCCCTTTCTAAATGTAATGGCTGGTCTCAAACCCACTTTATCTTTGATGTCAGGATCCATTAAGAGGATGTCCCAGTGTTTAGTTAGTATCTTACGGACTTCATTAGAGGCTACATCAAAAGTTCCTATCAATCTTATGATTCCTGAGTCAAGTGATCTCTCTTTCTTTTTAGGAGCCAAAAGGCATTTTCTGTCCGTGCGGAGTGCAGAGTGATATGATTCCTTGAGTATCCCCTCCGGGTACCTCTTTTCCCTGAATCTCTCACACATGTCTTTGGCCTGATGAACAAATTCATTTTTAGAGGAACAGTTACGACGCAATCTCAAGAATTGTCCTCGTGGGATTCCCTTCTTCAAAGAATAGGGGTGGCTACTACTCCAGTGCAGGAGTGAATTACATGCCGTCTCTTTGCGATGAGGGAGGTGAAATACTTTTGTTTGGCGCAGTGCAGGGCAGTTTGATAAGTCTTGAGCATAAATTTGTAGTGGAGAAAGTCTGCAGGTAGCTTCGACTTCCTCCACAGACGCTTCGCAAATCTGGAACATCGCTGCAGATGGTGAGTCTGAGGCGTGTGCCATGGCTGTGGGTGTCTGACTCTGGTGGTGCGGTGTGTGAGCGGTGCCAATGTGTCCAGGGTGGTGGAGAGAGTTTCATTATATTGTTTGGACGCCAGGTCAGGGCAGGAGAGGGAGGAGATTGGGGGCAGTGAGGACTGTATGGCGTCTGTGAATTCCTGAGTGTTCATGGAGTGGATATTTCTATATGGGAGACGGGCAGGTGTGTCCAGAGATGGGTGAGAATTAGTAATAGTGAAGAAAATAAGATTGTGATCAGAGAGAGTGTAAGGAGAATTATTAAATTTAGAGATTGAGGAACGGTTACAGAAAACCAGATCAAGATAGTTCCCATCCTTGTGGGTGGGAGAGTTAGTAAACTGCGAGAGGCCTAGAGAAGAGGTTAGTGAAAGGATCTGAGAGGCAGAGGGAGACATGAGGTCATCAATAGGGATGCTAAAGTCACCCATGATGAGAGTGGGTATTTCAGTAGAAAGGAAGTGAGGGAGCCAGGCAGCAAAATGATCCAGAAACTGGCGGGGTGAGCCGGGGGGTCTGTACAGAACCGTAAGTCTGAGGGAAAATGGCTGAAAGAGTCTGAGGGTGTGGACCTCAAAGGAGGGGAAAGTGAGTGAGGGTGCAGGAGGAATGACCTGGTAAGTGCAGTGTGGAGAAAGAAGTATTTCTTTAGGTAGGTCTGGGGGTGTGGGTGAAGTGTAGGCCACCATAGGTGAGAGCGGCAATGGAAGCGGTGTCAGATGGCTGGAGCCATGTCTCTGTGAGGGCTAGCAGGTTGAGGGAGTTGGAGAGACACAGGTCATGAACAGCAGTGAGTTTGTTGCAGACGGATCAGGCGTTCCACAGAGCACATTTCAAAGGGACTGGAAAAGATGTACAGCGAATAGCAATTAGGTTAGTAGGGTTTCTATGGGTTTCTCTGTACTTGATATTTAGAGATTCTCTGGTGACTGGTATAGTGCCAGGAGACTGACGCAGGGCAAATGTAGTCCCCATCTTCAAAAGAGGCTCCAAGTCTTGCCCAGGTAATTATAGGCCAGTAAGTTTAACATCTGTTGTGGGAAAAATGTTGGAGGGGCTCATAAGGGACTATAGACAGCAAAATGTGGAAGAATACAATATTATAAGTGATTGCCAGCATAGTTTTTCTAAGGACAGAAGTTGTCAGACCAACCTGATCTGTTTTTATGAAGAGGTGAGTAAAAGTCTGGTTGGGGGGGCGGCTGTGGATATTGTGTTTTTAGACTTTGCAAAGGCGTTTGACACTGACTCTCATAAGTGTTTGTTGGGTAAATTAGAATCCATTGGGTTAGAAATAACATTGTGTAATTGGATTAAAAACTGGCTATCGGATCGTACTCAGAAAATGGTGGTAAATGACTCCTACTCTGCGTGGTCTCCGGTTATGAGTGGCTCAGTATTGGGTCCTCTTTTATTTAATTTATTTATTAATGATCTAGTGGAAGGGATCAATAGCATGGTTTCTATTTTTGCAGATGACACTAAGCTATGTAGGGTAGTGCAATCAATGGAAGATGCTTATACATTGCAAGCAGACCTGGACACTCTGAGTTTTTGGGCATCTACTCGGCAAATTAGGTTCAATGTTGATAAATGTAAGGTTCTGCATCTGGGTACAAATAATCTGCAGGCATTGTATGTCCTAGGGGGAGAAAAACTTGGAGAATCACTTGTTGAGAAAGATCTGGGCGTTCTTGTAGATCATAGACTACAGAACAGCATGCATGTGTCAATCGGCTGCCTCTATGGCAAGTAAGATATTGGCGTGTGCGACCTCACTTAGAATATGATATTCAGTTCTGGGCCCCAGTTTAAAGAAAAGATGTAATGAAGCTAGAGAGAGTGCAAAGACGACCAACAAACTTATAAGGGGAATGGAGCATCTTAGTTATGAGGAGAGGTTAGTAGAATTGAACTTATTTAGTCTTGAGAAAAGATACCTTTGGGGGACATGATTAATTTATATAAATATATAAATGGTCCCTACAAAAAGTATTGGGAAAAATTATTTCATGTAAAGCCCCCTCAAAAGACAAGGGGACATTCCCTTCGGCTAGAGAAAAAAGGATTCAATCTTCAGAGGAAAAAAGCACTCTATACTCTAAGAACTGTAAATCTGTGGAATAGCCTGCCTGAGAAGCTGGTTACAGCAGGAACAGTTGGGAGTTTCAAGAAAGGCTAAGATAACTACCTGAAACTAAAGAACATTAATGCGTACGTAGCCATGTAAAATTCTGGATCCTGGCTAGTGGCGGTTCTGTGGTAAGAGATGGGGTCTCTAATGGAGCAGATTGCTTCTTACCTTGTGGGTTTCAGGGCTTTAACCAGTGGGGAGGCTGGGCTTAAAATCCTTGTATCCTGCCCTTCAACCACATTTTCCCCACCCTTGGTTGAACTTGATGGACACATGTCTTTTTTTCAACCATACTAACTATGTAACTATGTAACTATGTGGAATAGGGTCTCTAACCCGACATTACATACAATCGCGATTTCTGATCACTCCCCTATTACTGTTTCTGTTCAGGGATCCCGTACTGCAACAGAATCCAGATTCTGGAGGTTCCCTACATACCAGGCAAATTTGGAAGATTTTAAATCATTTCTGGTGACATCCTGGGCCAATTTCATTGATGATAATTTAATTCATAACGGTGACTCATCGTTTTTTTGGGCAACAGTGAAGGTAGTCCTGAAGGGACATATTATTAACTATGTGTCAAAAAATGCAAAAAAGCCCAGAACAAATTTTGGAAACTCCTCTCTGCTTTGTTACTTGCCCAGTGAGAGCCATGGGGCTGCTCTCTAAGGAAACCAAGGGCACCTTGGACGCATTTGTCCAAGGTCAGGCATGCTGGCTAGTGTTTCTTACCCAAAATAGGTATTTTAGAGTGGCAAATAGATCTGGTCAGTTACTGGCCCAGCTTATAAAATCTAACAAAATCACGAAAACCCATAGTAGCACTGACATAGTAGCACTGAGTAGCACCCACTACCCAAAGGATGCACACCACTATGAAAATTTGTTTAGGGCATCTCCCACGGATATGGAAAGGATCACACCCTTCTTGGATGAAATGCCTTTGTCGGGGATTACAGGGGACCAGAGGGAATTTTTGGATAGCACCATTCTGGAAGAAGTGAGAGCGGCTAATTCCTCCCCTTCTACATGTAAAACTCCTGGACCGAATGGCTTTGGCAATGAATTTTACAAGACTCTATTGGCTCATATTACCCTGACTTTGACCTCATTGTATAATGAGTTATACCAAATTCATAAACTAATAGATCTATTTTTGGATTTAAAGACAATTCTATTGCCAATGCTGGGAAAGGATCCTACTCTCCCACAAAATTATAGACCCATCACAATTAAATAGTGTTTACAAATTTTTCACAAAGATAATTGCTTCATGCATGCAGTCCTTCCTCCCTTCCATCACCCACCCTGCTCTGTGAATATATATAAAGAGGAGACACTCCTCAAAGAACATCAGGGCGGTGATGACGGCCACAGTGGAGGCTCAGATACTGACAACTGGAATCACAATGCTGCTTAGCCTTGACGGCAAAAAGATGTTCGACACGGTGTCCTGGCCTTTTCTGTCAGCCATTCTGGGCCTTCGGGGAAACCTTTCTATCCTTTTTACATTATATTCAAGAGGACTCCCATACTTCCTTTATAGTAAATGGACAAAACACTCATGAGATCGATATATTTTGGGGCACACGCCAAGGCTGTCTGCTTTCGTCTATCTTATTTGATCTAGCCCTTGATCCGCTTATATTGTATTTGCTTCCTCTGAGGTCTTCTGCAGCCTCCCTAACATTATCTTATTTAATGGTTATTGAGGCATTCTACTAATCATTCGCAATCCCCGTTCTTCTTTGCCGGACATTACACAGGCGCTAGCGGAGGTTGGGAGATTAATGGGATACTCCATTATCTTAGATAAAACCCAGACTCTCATGCTGAGGGACCTTCCAGACCAACCTGGGCTCCCATTTTTCCATTTAAATGGTGTGCCTTATTTTTGGATTATTTGAGGATAAAAATCACCAGATATCCAGCTCAGTTATATAGGTATAACATCACCTCTTATATAGATTCAATGACAAAGGTTTTAGAGTCACGGAGGACTTTGCCCCTGTCATATATGGGCAGAGGTAACTTGTATAAGCTGGCGGAATTCCCAAAACTCCTATACATTTTGCATTCCCTTCCATTGTACCCTAGACCTAAGGATGAAAAAATCATTAATGGTTTGGTCCACAAATTCATCTGGAATGGAAAGAGACCCAGGATTCCACTAGTCATATTACAGCAACCTACATATAATGGGGGCTTCAATATTCCAGATGTATGGGCATTAATGAGAATATCGGCTAACTGGCTACAAAACACCTCAGTTCATTAATATTACACAAGAGCAACTTAGTGTGGGTCTAATCTCCCTGGCCAATTTTCTCCATCTACCATATGCAAACCTAACAGAGGATCTTAGGTCGAACTCACTCCTGGTGTCTGTATGGAAGGCCTGGCAGAACATGTGACAGGGGAAGGGCGTGCACTCAAATGCCTCCCCGTTTCTGACATTACTTGCCAATCCAGACTTCCAGAATGGTCATCCACATAGGGACTTTGTGAACTCGCATAAAGCAGGTATACAGTGGGTATGGAAAGTATTCAGACCCCTTTACATTTTTCACTCTTTCTTTCATTGCAGCCATTTGGTAAGATCCAAAAAGTTCATTTTTTGGCTCATTAATGTACACTCTGCACCCCATCTTGAAAGAAAAAAAACCAGAAATGTAGATAGTTTTGTAAATTTATTAAAAAAGAAAAACTGAAAGATCACATGGTCTTAAGTATTCAGACCCTTTGCTGTGACACTCATAAATATTTAATTCACATGCTGTCCATTTACTTCTGATCCTCCTTGAGTTGGTTCTACTTTTTCATTGGAGTCCAGCTGTGTTTAATTAAACTGATTGGACTTGATTAGAAAAGGCACACACATGGTCTATATAAGACCTCACAGCTCACAGTGCATGTCAGAGCACATGAGAATCTTGAGGTCTAAGGAACTGCTCAAGCAGCTCAGAGACAGAATTGTGGCAAGGCACAGGTCTGGCCAAGGTTAAAAAAGAATTTCTGCAGCACTCAAGGTTCCTAAGAGCACAGTGGCCTCCATAATCCTAAAATGGAAGAAGTTTGGGATGACCACAACTTTTCCTCAACCTGGCTGTCCAGCCAAACTAAACAATCGTGGGAGAAGAGCCTTGGTGAGAGAGGTAAAGAAGAACCCAAAGATCACTGTGGCTGAGCTCCAGAGATGCAGTAGGGAGAAGGGAGAAAGTTCCACAAAGTCAACTATCACTGCAGCCCTCCACCAGGGTGTGCCAACGGAAGCCTCTCCTCAGTACCAGACATATGAAAGCCCGCATACAGTTTGCAAAAAAAACACATGAAGGGCTCCCAGATTATGAGAAATAAGATTCTCTGGTCTGATGAGACGAAGATTGAACTTCTTGGTGTTAATTGTGAGAGTTAGGTGTGGAGAAAACTAGGCACTGCTCATCACCTGCCCAATACAATCCCAACAGTGAAACATGGTTGTGGCAGCATCTTGCTATGGGAGAGTTTTTCAGCTGCAGGGACAGGACAACTGGTCGCAATTGAAGGAAAGATTAATGCGGCCAAGTACAGAGAAATCTTGGATGAAAATCTCTTCCAGAGTGCTCTAGACCTCAGACTGTGTCGAAGGTTCTTCTTCCTACAAGACAATGACCCTAAGCGCACCGCTAAAATAACAAAGCCGTGGCTTCAAAACAACTATGTGCCCATTCTTGACTGGCCCAGCCAGAGCCCTGACCTAAACCCAATTGAGCATCTCTGGAGAGACTTGGAAATGGCTGTCCACCAATGTTCACCATCCAACCTGAGGGAACTGGAGAGGATCTGCAAGGAAGAATGGCAGAGATTCCCCAAATCCAGGTGTAAAAACTTGTTGCATCATTCCCAAGAAGACTCATGGCTGTACTAGCTCAAAAGGGTGCTTCTACTCAATACTGAGCAAAGGGTCTGAATACTTAAGACCATGTGATATTTCAGTTTTTCTTGTTTAATAAATTTGCAAAAATATCTACATTTTTTTTTTTTTTTCTTTCAAATTGGGATGCAGAGTGTACATTAATGGGGCAAAAAAATTAATTTTTTTGGATTTTTCCCAAATGGCTGCAATAAAAAAAGTGAAAAAAAAAAAGGGGGTCTGAATATTTTTCTTTTACCCACTGTATATAACATTACATTTAAAAACCCAAACATTTGGGGAAAATAAAATTCCCCTTTGGAAAGATTTTAAAAATCGTTTCCCCGCCCCTGCATGTATTTTTTTTTTTTCCCCATACTTGGTGCTCGGGGGTACTTTTTTTCTAAAACATACCCCAATTTCCCAGAAAATTTAAAGGAGTCCCGGGTTTAAAGGAAAAGTATTTAAAAAACTATAGAACCTCAAACAGGGCATTTACCTCATATAAGTACGTATTCATATATAGTCCTTTACATTTGGCTGCTTCAAATATTACCTATTACCAAAAGGAAGCATGAGGATTCTAAATTAGATGTGTCTACGTTGTTGACTGCCTTTGCTAATAGCAGGAAATTCCTGCCATCCAGTAGATACTTTGAGATGACGCTACAATTATATCATATATCACACCCACTATGGGCTTCAAAAAGGGGGCTTTTTTGGGGGAACAGAATTTTTCAAATGTAAGCATAGAGACTGAACCCGTTCCAAAGTCCCCTTGGGGAACGAATTGTTACTTTCAACACTAACAATTTGACACATTACGTACCCTTTGACCCCTCCTGGGCAGTATTTGGCCATATTGATAATGATGAGGTGCCCTGCCCCCCAGGTAGTAGGAGATTTTCTTCAAAATATCACAATCCCGGAAAAAAAATCCCTCTCCCCCCCCCCCCAAAACGATAAACTTTTGTAAATTTAAAGAAGAGGACGGGTGGGGAAACCCCCCTTAAAGAAGGAAAACCCCACAAATGAAAAAATTTTCTGAAAACCCGGGAGAGTTTTTTTTGCTCCCTTTTTTCCCCGGGATACAACAGGGTATTAGGGAAAAGTTTCTTCTAACAAACATGGTATGAAAGGCGAATTTTTTGGGGGGTTTATGATCCCCAATTTTTAAACTACAAATGAATTAAATGGTCTAGGGTCCCCGGGGGGTCCAATTTTGGGCCCATCATTTGTTTGTAATCTTTTTGCTGAAAAAGGAGTGATCAACTGATTAATTTATGCAAGTTATTGTAAATATAATTGGGAAATTGTGGGCTGTCTCCACACTTTCACGACAATTCAAGGGAAGTACAGACAAGTGTTTTTCATGAATTTAGAGCAAAACGAAGGTTATTGCTTTTTAAAAATTTTTTAAAAGCCAAATTTTTCCCCTTTTTACTCTCGAACTAAAAAATTACGTAAAAAAACCCTTTTTTGGAACTTGTGGGAATTTTGTTGGGAAAAATCTAAAAGGGCCCACACCCAAAACCAAAACACAAAATATATCTATGTTTGTTTTATTGGAGGGAAATTATTAGAAATAGGAGTCAGGCACCAATTTCTTTTTTTTAATATACATAGACATAATGTGTAATTCATATTTGAGTATTTGTATTCTTGTATATGCAAATGTTGGAAAAGCTGGTTATTTTACCCTTTTGGAGCTTAATAAAATAATAAAATATTTTGAATAAAAGTGATTTCAAATAATAAATTGTATCCCATATTAGCCTCGATTTTTATACAGACGAAAAGTTTTTTTTTTTGTTAAAAAAAAAATATAAACAGAATATCTTTACCCAAAGACACAAGTCTCCACCAAACCCCAGGGAAATAAAATCCAAACAACCAAAGTTTTGCCCGGGGGGCGTTATGGGGACTGAGTGAAAAAAAAGACCTTTTTTTTCAAAAAAAAGTTTTAAATCCACAAATTTGTTTAGGTTTAAAGGGGGTACCGGGGGAAAAAAAAATTTAACAAAACCTTTTTAAAACACCCAAAATCAAAGAAAAGAAAGTTTAAAAAATTTGGTTTTTATCATTTTCAAAAAGAAAAAATCCCAAACCCCCATAAAAGAAAGCTTCAGAAACCATAGGGCCCCCCGCCCCTCCCCTATTTCTGTACAAACTCTTCCCCATAACTTTCTTCTCCACTGTTTTTTCAAAACGATAACCAAATTCCCCCCTACCGTTTCCCAAAAACCCTCCTTTTTTAAGTTAATTTTTGAACCCCCTGGCCCCCCCCACCTATCCCGGGGCCTTTTGTGCTGCTATCAACCCAGCCCCCACACCTTTCAACCCATCGCCCAACCTATGAATCTTCCTTTCCTCCTTTTTTAAAACAATACTATCCCCACTAAACCTTTAAAAAAAATCTCTTTAACCCCCCTTCTCTGTCCAAAAAATTTTTCCCCTATACTGCTCCCCCTTTTTCCCCAAAAATCCTTCGGGACACTCTATCTTCAACTGTTCCCCACCTTCCCCCCAACTCTCTTTTGCCCACTCAATCTGATTTCCGACCCCCCCCACTCTACCAAACTGCCCTAACCAAGGTTTTACCAATGGGCTTGCAAACTGCTTAAGCCTCACGCCATTACTCTGTTCCCTTTTCCTTCTTGACCTGTCCTTTTGCCTTTAAAAACGTCGACCATTCTCTCCCGCTACACATTCCCCCCTCCCCCGGCATCACGGACTTGGCTCTTTTTTTGGATCTCCTCATACCTCCCCTGAAGGACATTTTAGATTTTCTCATTTTTGCTCCACCTTTTTTAGTAATTAAATCACACTTTCATGTTATATATTTCTTTATTTCTCATTTGTCCGGCTTGGCACCTCTTTGTGGTAACTTTGTGTCTTCCTAGTGGCAGTGATATATCCTCTCAGCATCCCTAGCGACACTTCCCGGGCGGGGTGTCGTGAAAAGTTTTTCCCTTCCCCCTGATGGTCCAAAGGAAATCATCCCAGAACCCTCGCATTGACATGGTGCAGACAGCTGTACAGGTGATGACAACTTCCACCCTCTCTCTGATGTTAAAGGGGGAAGGGGGTGGGGCCCCAACCCCGGGGGGCTGTGCAAAAATGCATTTTCCTCTCTCTATTGGACAGCAGATTTGCTGGCCTATTGTTTTGGGGGAGGGGCCCTTATATTTTGGGAATTGTTTTTTGATAAGGTATTTTTAGAGGAAAGGGTTAACTTTAAATCCCTGGGGAGGCATGTTTCAGGTGTTGGTTTATAGTTATTCTATTTTTTACTGGGGGGTAGGCTTAATTCACTAAGCCCCCGTAAAACCCCAAATAAAACCCCCGGGTCAAGGGGCTTGTTTCCCTTTTTGTGGGTTTTTGGGGGAACTTTTGTGTCTTTGGTTAATGATATTCTGTTTATACTTTATTGTTATCATATAACTGTACATGATTCGCCATTATAGGATATAATTTACAACATGTGAGTCACTATGGGTTATTTTTATTTGCTATTGGAAAATCGGCATACCGGATGACCATATCTGTGTCACTGTACTCTGCCTGTTTACCCTAGTTTGGGGGATTATTGAATCTTATTTGTTTAAAACCTTTCGATAGCACCCTTGCAAAATTTTTTTTTTTAACCTATCCCCCGGGTTTTTTAAATTTGATTTGTATTCTTTTTCATGTGGAATATTTAATAAAAGAATTGTGATTTTTTTTTTTTTGTGAATACTAAATGTTGGTATTTCAGCCTTAGAGCTTTGTTTGTTGTTGGGGTTTCCACTGGTTTAAAAATACAGTTTAAAAAAAAAAGTTTAAACAAAAAGGGATTGTCTTTATGGTACAGTCATTTTGGAAAAACATATTTTTTAAATTTAAAAGAATCTTTCCAAAACCATTTTAAATTACTCCGCTGGATAGAAAACAGTTCCCCAAAAACCCGAACCATCCCCACTGTGGGCAATTACTTTTTCCCAGCCAGGGGCGTAGCTAAGAGCTCATGGGCCCAGGTGCGAGAATCGGTTTGGGCCCCCCCCCCCCCTCCCCTCCTTGAATTTGGGGAAGTTGGGCATGTTTAGGGGGTGGCACCCCGGACCGTTGGGGGTTTCTAGTTTACCATGTGATAAATTTTTCTTTCCCCCAAACCTCTTTGGGACTTTTAAAAAGATCACTGGGGGCAATTTACCATAGCACTTGTGCACTGCAGTATATTTTTTTTTTTATCTAGTGTCTATTACCCCTTTGCTGGTTCATTAGCCTTCAGTGGGGTGGGGCCCTACTCCCGCAAAGTTTCTGTGACTATAATAAGTTGGACAGAAAATTCTGGCAGAGGCAAAGCCAGACAGGATAGAAAAGCATTAAAAAAAAAAAAACAAATGATTGTCCCTCCAACCCCCCCCCCCCCCCCCACCCTCACCTGACTAAAATGAATGTAAACGGTGTGCTCTCCTTACCTGCTTGCTCCTGGGATATGGAACGCAGGGATGGCCTCCGGGACATCTTCCTCTAAAAAAGGTAAACCACATGGACGAGCCGCCTCCATGAAACCAATAGAGTCCAGTGTCCACCCAACTGCTGCGCTGGACCAGTTTACCAACGCAGGAAGAAGAAGCCGCAAGCCTCGGCCCAACCCTCCCCAGAAACATGCCAGTCAGGAGCACATAGCATATCTCATAACTAAATACCTATGTATCGTATACCAGCTCAATATCTATCCAATCTATTAGCTTCATCTATCTATATCTCATATCTAATTTCATATATATCTACCTATGTATCTCTTATCTATCTACTATGTATTTCTCTATACTATCTGTCATCTATCATACCTTTCTATCTTATATATATATATCTCATATCAATCTATTTTAATCTATTTCAAATATTTTTCTCTATCAACCTCTCTCACATCCACCTCTCTCATATGGTAACATTCATCTATCTATCTCATATCTATCTATCTATCTATCTATCTATCTATCTATCTATCTATCTATCTATCTATCTATCTCATATCTATCTCTCTATCTATCTCATATCTCTCTATCTATCTCATATCTATCTCATATCTATCTATCTATCTCATATCTATCTATCTCATATCTTATATCTACCTATTTATTTATCTCTCTCATATCTATCTATCTATCTATCTATTCTCATACTATCTATCCTATCTAGTCTATCCCTATCTATCTATCTCATTTCTATCATCTCTATCTCATATCATATCTATCTATCTCATAACTATCCATCTATCTATCTATCTAACTATCTATCTATCTCAATCTATTCTATCTCTATCTATTTCCACAATCCTCATATCTACCTATCTATGCTCTCTCATTATCTATCTATCTCATATCTATCTTTCTATCTATCTATCTATCTATCTATCTATCTATCTCATATCTATCTATCTATCTATCTATCTATCTATCTATCTCATATCTATCTCTCTATCTCATATCTCTCTATCTATCTCATATCTCTCTATCTATCTCATATCTATCTATCTCATATCTATCTCATATCTCATATCTACCGATCTATCTATCTCTCTCATATCTATCTATCTATCTATCTATCTATCTATCTATCTATCTATCTATCTATCTATCTATCTATCTATCTCATATCTATCTATCTCATATCTATTTCATATCTCATATCTACCTATCTATCTCTCTCATATCTATCTATCTATCTATCTCATATCTATCTCATATCTATCTATCTAACTATCTATCTATCTCATATCTATCTCTTATCTCATATCTCTCTATCTATCCTCATAATCTCTCTATCTATTCTCATATCTATCTAACACATATCTAAACTCATATCCTCAAATCTACCGATCTATCTATTCTATTATCATATCTATCTACTCAAATCTATCTATCTATCTATCTATCTATCTACTATCTATCAATCTAATCACATATCTATCCCCATATCTATCGGTGCATATCTGAAGAAGCGGGCTGAACCCTGAAACGCGTTAATGTGCTAAAATATATAATTAAAAAAATAATTTAATAGAATTTTTAGCCCTACAGTGCTTAAGCCCTATTAAGCACTCTAGTCCAAGTATGTTTCCCTTTTATTAAGCTAGCTTGCAATCTCCCGTTTTGGCTCCTGCAAAGCACTGTTATCTTTCACCCTCTCATATCTCTCAATCATCTATCTAACTAACTATCAATCTTCAATCTATCCTATCTTATCTATCTATCTATCATATCTATCTATCTCATTCCTATCTATCTTATATAACTCATCTAAATCATTTCAAATCTATCTATATAACCCTATACCTTTGTATCATATATTTTATATCTACCTATTAATCTCCTCATCAGTCAGTATGAAAGAATTTGCTAGTGTGACAATGTTTTTTAAAATATAGTCAAGGTCCACCCTAATAATAATCGCACAATACACTCATTATGCAAACACACTGTACATACAAAACATTAAATAAACTGCAACATCCTTCTAAGTGGCCTCCCAGCTAGCATCCTCGCTCCCCTCCAATCCATCCTTAACTCTGCTTCCCGTCTTAGCCACCTCTCTCCTCGCTACTCCACTGCCTCTCCCCTCTTCCAATTCTTATCCCTTCACTGGCGTTCCCATTGCCCAGCGAATTCATTTCAAGCTACTAACCAATGACCAACAAGGCTCTCCATGGACCTCTCCCCTCCATACATCACTGCCCTAATTTTCCAAATATCTCCCCCCCTCCGCACTCTCCCTCCCTCACAGGACCTTCTCCTCTGCTTCCCCTTATAAGCTCCTCTACACAACCCGTCTCCAAGACTTCTCCCGTGCTTCAACCCACACTCTGGAACACACTGCCCCAACACATCAAGACTCTCCTCCACTTTCACCAGCTTCAAAAGCACCTGAAAACCCATGGTTCTTCAGGCTTCCTAAAATCTTCACTAAACTTGTCACGAACTTCCCCACAGACATGTCTTGCCCCTCACCTCCTGACTCTTTCCCCCTCCTTGTAGATGTAAGCCCTCGCGGGTAGGGTCTCTCTCCCTCTTCGTGCCAATTGTCATTATCCCCTATCAACTACACTGCACCTCCCACGTTTTGACTTAAGTAATGTATGTAACCCCCCTTCGAATGTAACGCGCCCTGGAATCAAGGCTGCTTTTTAAAAATAAATAATAATATTAATAATAATACACACATACAATCTCTATAACCTGCACAACACACACTATATGCAAACACAGTGTATACATCACTGCACACCACATACTATATAAATACACAAAAATACATACACAATATACTTACACATACAGTATATACATTCAATACAGTAAATAGAACACTACTTGTAAAGACAACACCATAACCCATACAAAGTATAACACACTATATATAAAACACCTATAACACAGTATTAGCCACATAAGAGTATACACAGTATATACACACCCATGTTTCACAGTATACACATATATATACAAACACCCATACCATTATAAGATATCACACAAAGTATACAAAATAATATATACAACACATCCATCCATACACAAAGTATATACTCGCACCCAGTATACACACACCATACCATCCATATACACAGTACTAACACACACCCAGCATAACACCGACACACATACATCCATACACACAGTATAAATACTCACCCCCATTATACACACATACAAACAGTATATACTCACACCCATGTACATACACACACATACATACATACATACTCACACCAGTATACACACACACACAATACATACACAATATACTCACACCCATATACATCACACACACATACAGTATATACTCACACCCAGTATAACACACACACACACACACATACATACAGTATATACTCACACCCAGAATACACACACATACATACAGTATATACTCACACATACAACCATACACACATAAACAGCTACACATAGTAGATTTACATACTTTTACTTTCAACCCCACATTGGAAACAGACAGCCCGGGCATGTTTCTGTCCCCCATGAGTCCTCCTGCTGTAGCTCTACTCCGTTCCTTTCCGGGGCCCTCTCCTCCTCCTCCCCATGTGACCGGGCTCCCCGTCCTCTCACAGCAGCCAGGTGATGCTGTCATTCTTCCAGCGGAGCCTCCGCACTCATCAGAAAGCATTGCTTGGCATGGGGCTTTGTCGCCTGCATGATCAGACGCTGCTTGATGGCGCAGCGAGTACGTTATGGCTGGTCTCTTGACCTAGACCATTGCATACAGCATTTAGAGTCAGTGAGGCGAGGGAGGGCGCGCGGGGCCCCCGAGCTTAGAGGCCCGGTCGCAAGTGCGACCCCTGCGACCTCTATAGCTACGCCACTGCCCATGCAATGAGATAGTGGCGATATTGGCATTTGAGGGAAAATTTAAATGTCTTGCAGCTATGGTACAAAGTCACCAACGTAATTTACCTCAATAAATATACTGAACACTTCTAGCAGTTAGTCTTAATAATAT
Organism: Phyllomedusa bahiana; assembly: GCA_025379985.1. Classification (NCBI taxonomy): domain Eukaryota; kingdom Metazoa; phylum Chordata; class Amphibia; order Anura; family Hylidae; genus Phyllomedusa; species Phyllomedusa bahiana. Next base: position 1,959 of record JAODAL010067684.1, on the reverse strand, counting down.
AATTCACAAGTCTTCTGCTACAGAAGACTAGAATCATGAAGCATCCTGCAGATATGTAATACCTTATGAACTTTTGTCGCAAATACTTTTTGTTTGTTAGGACAAAATGAACCTGACAGATACATTTTACCTTATCGTTCTGCTCAAATAACATATAATTTTGCACTGCATGAAAAACTGCATCACCAACCATACAATTTTGTACAACATCATAGCAAACTGTACATAGAATTTAGAATTAAAACAAAAAAGACTTCATACTCTGCAAACAAATATTCAACATACTTTACAAACGCATCATTGCAATTGCATATATAGAAATAAAAAGAGATTAAATCTTTTTTTTCTGTGTTAACATGAACTGCCCAGGTAGACATTTTATTCATAACAACCAGGTCTGTAGAGTCAGAATCGTTATAAAATGCACTGACTCCAAAAATATATAATAAATTGGTCCAGTTGGTTCAATGCAGTGCCAAGAGCATGAGGAACTGGGTCTTGCCAGTGCTACTGCTATCATATCATCAGCCTCATCATTCATTTTGAAAAGTATTTGGATGACATGGAGCAGGCAAAGTATTGATGCAAGAGAAAAGTTTTCCACGCTATAACACAAGATTACCAATTTCGCATAATTTTTCATTTGCCCAAAAGAAGAAAAGGTTCACCATTTATAAAAAAAACTGCATGGGAAATTCCTTTTTAAAACCCAAAAATTAAGATGTTCCCCTGTGGTCCCCTTTTGCCCCCCATCCCAAGTTAGTGTAAGAGGCCTTCTCTACCCTAAAAAAATGAAATCAATTTGGGGTAACTAAAAAGGAGGATCTGTGGGAGTACTTTTTTCTCAAACACTTCATAACCCAAAACATTTTTTTCCCCATACGTTTTTGTTGAAAAATGTTTTCTCCAATTACGCTTTTGTATACATATTTACAATTTATTAAATTTTTTGTTTTCTAAAGTTTATTCCAATAAGTAAGGGGGAAACCCCCCCTTTTGCGTTTCCCCTTGCGTCTGTCCACTAGTTACAAACGGGGACTATTGGATGGCCATAAGTCTGCGACATACCTCTTCTGGCCCCACCCCCGCACAGGGGGCTTATAAATGCTTCGCTGGCGTCGCCCCAGTGTTCACCCTTCCCTTTTTCCCCCCCCTTCTCTTTCCTTTCATTTTTCTAAGAAGGGGGAATCGATTCTAAAAAAAAACGAATTCGTTTTGAATTTTGGAAAAAAACATTCTAAAGAATTGAATTTGCTGGCGATTTGTGGTAAGAATTAAAATGGGCCCGGCACATGTCGTGAAGGGGCAAAGAAGTATGCGAGGGGAAAAGGGAAAACCCCCAAGACATTGCAACAGGCACCAATCGCACCCCGCCCTCTTCTGTATGTTACAGCCCTAAAATAGGGACCCCTTTGAAATTCTGACACTTTCCTGTTCTTTTTGCACCAAACATCTCTATTCAGTTCGCACTAATTTCACTCGTGCAAAAGACTTCCCATTTTTGAGTTTGGGGGGAAAAACTTTCAAAAAACACAGGTGTGTGTATATACACACCCGTTCCTAAACAGCGTTTTTTATTTTGGGAAAATGCTTTCAAGTTTTGATTTTGAGAAAAGAAGGAAAAAAACATTAATCGTTCTATCACTATCTTTAACATTGAGTTATATTAATTCTAATTTCTTCTGTTGCGTTATTTCGTATCTTTAAAAAGCTTTCCTTTAGAAGATGCATTGTCTGCTAGAAACAAGAAGTCAAGGACTTCCTCCTTCCCCCAAAATACAGAGGGGAGTGTTTGGGAATGTGCCTATCAGCAATGCTTCATAGTACAGAAATTATAACTTTCTCTTAGGACCCCCAATTAACCAATCATGTAGTGAAAGTAGTCATGTGATTAAAAATTCTATTGGGAAAGTAATTTACTGTGATTAAAATTCAGATTTCAAGTCCCACCAACGTTTG